>JANHGN010009583.1:18528-34342 GCA_024605025.1 Megaceryle maxima
TAATAATAATAATAATAATAAAAAAAAAAAAAAGGAAGAAGAAGAAAAGTTACCATGCAACTTAATTTTCTATATTGGTGTTTACACAGACGGAGATATGACATATGCTGAAAATAATTGAAGAATGTGTCAGAAGATGTATAAAACCATCTGCTCACATAGGCATATGCTACAAATGGCTTAAAAGCATCCAGGTATTCTTGCAAACTGCACTAGCAGATAAGCTTTCCTTTTAATTTTTCTTAGATTAGGTGTTAGTGCAAGTTATGATCGAGAATTTAGCACATCTATTCAAATTATACCTAAAGCACTAAATCCAGCACAGCAGTAATTTTCTAGTCTTTCATACTTCCCAACTTAATGAAAAGAGACATTAATGTCCCAACCATAGATTAATTAGATGGAATCATTATGAATTATTTCCCAAGTATCTTTTGCTAACACACATATTATCATTGAACACTACCAACCCTGTTTGGAAGGTTAATGTTATTTTGGAAGAATATTTACAATATCAGTGACAGAAAACCCAATACCTAAAAAAATACGTTCCACCTGCAGCTATCTGTCATCCGTCCCACACAAGCTTTGAAAGCTTTCCACTATCTGTCAAAACATAGGTTTTGATGCAATAAAGACTGTAATTATTGAGCATTTACAAGAAATAATATTTTCCCTCTGGTACATGTTACAACAGTTGTTAACATGCAAGTATGAATACTAATGCTCCAAGCCCACCTATGCTCTCCACAAATGATAAGATTTTTTTTTTGAATACTGATGCAAAGGCATGTATAATAAAAGAGCAAGATAAGACTGAATACAGGTCTTGAAAAGTAAACGTCAATCAGAATAAGGTCTTCAGCAGCATAAGAAGTTGATTTGAAGTAGAGTTTGGAAATAAAGCTGGAAATTAGATCCAGGGATATAAACAGCACTGCTTTTGTGTTGAAAAAAAATGATCCTTTTGCAATCAAAATACAAGGCTACAAGATGCATGAACGGAACAATACTGAGTATGCATCAAAACAACTCTTCAGTTGCCATGCTAGCAGATGGTTTAAGCCAACTGAATTACTGTATAAACATTTAACTGAAAGTTTGATTTTTTAAGTGTGGAAATTATACAAAACAAAAAGAAAATTATTCGAAGAAGCACTTAAATTAGTAATTTGTAAATTTCTCTGCTAAGATGGCATAGCTCTGCTGCTCTGCAAGAGTCCTTTGAAGAGGGAATTCTGGAAATCTCTGAAAGAAATTGCACACCGTAAAAGGGAACTCATATGAACATACAACACTAAGCAAGACACTTAATGGTAAATATATACCTTACCACTGCTGTTGCAGCTTGAATCTATTCCAACTGCAAGTTAATAAAAACTTACACTCCTCCCCGATCTCCATTTCCTCCTTCATGTCTAGATAACAAAGGCTGCATCTCTCTGTTTATATCTCAGTAACTTCTACAGCAACCACTTGTCCTGTCACTTGGGCTCAGTTGTTGGCAAGAAGGGCACAAGAAAAAAAGGATAATTATGCATAAAAGCCTTTAAAAATACCAAACAGAAGGCAGAAAGACAAAAACTTTGCAGGAAAAAGGAGAAGAACTAATGCAGAAATAATGTGGCTTTTTGTTGTAGTGTACAGTCTGACTAAAACAGAGTAGTGCTGTTGAATTGATGGGTTTGGCCTGATTAATGCTTAGACATGTGTCTCAGATGAATGTTTCCATCACTTTGCAAAGAAACGAGTGAAAAACAGGAGGCTGATGATGGGCACAGGGTCTTATCCCGCTTTACTGAATGTCAAAGCAAGCTATCCTCAACCTTTCCCAAAACAGTGGCAATTTTTCTTCTGGCTTTACTGTTGAGCAACCAGACCTCAAATGGTTCTAGCACTGAGCACTGACAGTGTCAAACCTGACCTGATAAAGACAGTGTTATTGCAGTGCCATCAGCATTAGCTTGCACAACATCCTTTTCACACTGCTCCATGGCAAACATAACCACAACTGCTGCTTATGCTGCACATACTTAGACTTCACCACACAGAAGGCTATTTTATATTCCTTCATTTTGTAAAGTCATTACTTGCTCTTCCAGATCAGAGATGGCAATTACATTGGGTGCAGATAGTACTAACAAAAGAGTAAATCAGCTTCTTCCTCAAAATCTCTGTTTTCCCAGCTGTCCACATTCCAAATTTCCCATTTGGTATAATGATCAAGAAGAGCTAATAACTCCTCTCTTTAAGCAGCTCTGCTGTGCCAGGAACAAAATAAATTATCATCCCACTTACATCCTAAATACAGAACAATTTCTCATAAGTCTTTCCTCCTATCTTCACTCTTTTTCTCTTCCCATTCATTTCCTTGATTATATCTCCTTTCCTTTCAGATCATCCATTCCAAAGCAACCACCTCTCTGCTTGGGATCTGCTGATACTGCAAGACAAAGAATTCAGAAATGAAAGAATTACCATGGTGGTTTAAGGCCACCTCATCCTGCTGGGTAGGATTTTTAAATCTTACAACCAAAATGTTATTCTCTTTAACTTATACCTGGTGTTGACCTCAGAGAGGTGAGAAAACGCTTTGTTGAATGCAGTCCATGGGTGGTTTAACTAATTATCAGCTCCACTTTGACTAACTTCCCTCTCCACTCTCCTTTCTGTTTCCATTTTCTCTACAGTTTTACTAATTTTCTGCTTTTTATGAACCCACCAAGCCTAACCCCAGAACTGGATACAGGATTTGCATTTGTCTAATGTTTGACTATGAAATACAGAAGATGGGATTTGTTTTAAATATCATGGTAGTGGAAAAGAAAATAAACTCCAACAACTTGATTCAATAAACAGAAAAGCTACATTAAAATGCAAATAAAATTACATTTGCTTAGAGTGGGCCGTAAACAAAGAAGTGTCACAGTAGACAAAATACTTCATGTATAACCTAAAGTGACAAAAATAGTGACATTGATGAAGTTCCACAGCATTGTCCACATGTGTGAAACGCTGTCTAATTAATATTTGATCAGAAATATATTTGATAGCAGGGTAGAATTACAGTAATCAAACTATGATTGATCTATAAACACACCACTAACAAAACCATTCTCACATGATCTTTGCCTGATTAAGCAAATGATCTCTAAACAAACAAGTAGTACACAAACATAAGGAAAAAAGTTAACCTGTAAATTGCCTGTCTACCTCTTCTCTCCCTGAAAGTCATTGAAACGGTAGGGCAGAATTTTGTCATGACTTGGGTAATAAATCATAATACAAACATACAAAGATAATATTTAACTGGAAGTACTGAAAGAGTTTAATTCAACATACTACAAAATTCTGCTCTGAATGACTTTAAATACCTTATCTGTATACTTTTTACCTGATGGTGTACTGGAGAAGTTTTAAAAAAAAAAGGTACTGTGGAAAATTGAACTTAGATTCTCATGGCCAGACACATGGATGGGATGGTCATTCATATGCACTAAAAGTACATTTAAACCTTTCTTGTTTCCTGAGATGATCAGAAAAAGAAACTCAGATTAACTTTGCATTATGGATCTAGTACCTCCATGCAAAGCTCCCTCACTTTTTTAGAATAATAGAAGTTGTTGCACTTCTTCCATCACTGTAGGAGCTAAATGATATTATTAAAACCTATATTTCAGCTACTATCCAGGTTCTAAATTTTAATTTCACTTCAATCAGAATCAATTATTCCTCTTGCCATCCCTTGTCCCTCAGCACCAGGGAAGGAATAGCTGCTGGCGACACTACCACCATGGGTTCCACAGGCTGTCCCCAGAACCCAACCATTTACTACTGCTGCACGGAAATCATCCAGTTTCACCATGGGAAGCTCCTTGTTCTGGTCATCCTTTCTACAAGAAACCTGCAGGTAAAAACTAGCAGCATGTCCTGAGTGGGAAAAACACTTGCTTGCAACACATGCAGGGATCACCCCCACAATCTAGGGGCCAGCTCAGCTGGGTGAGCTGCCATCCGCAACTGGGATGTTTGGCCATCCCAAGCTGAAGCATGCTGGTGTTTAGCCTAGCTGTGAACTTTCATGACGTGCAGGTTCAGAGGCAGCACACATGGGAACAGACACAAGCATAACCACAAGCGTATGTACAGTGACACCAGTGTCATTTCCATGTCACGTATACTTAGAAATCAATCTTGGCAATTGAGAGTGATGAAATCCTGTTGTACAAGGTATATGGCGTGTGACAACTGAAATTACAAGCAACATCACCAAACTATGCGTTGAAAAGCTTCTGTAATTTATATCTGATTGACAGTTTTTTTACAGAAAAAAACATGCATTATTCTTACTATATGAACATACCATGTAGAAAACAAAACCCTTATATTTCCAAACAGTCCAGGCCATGGTTTAACAAGTAAAACAGATGTTGGTTACAGAGCACAGGCAATCCTAACTTGTGTTGGTTTGCTGCCTACACTTATCTGAGTCATCCCAGTGGCTCTGCATGAGTAAATGCTCACCAATGTGAGAACTGCAATAAATTCCTCCCCAGTTCAGAGCTTAAATTCAACTTATTCTGAAACCAACAACTACGACAGCGTGGGAGAAAACAGGATGCCCACCCCTCTGCCTTTCATATAGCAGAAGAGATAAAGGAGGAAACCAATATATGATGAAATTATGTGTGTTTCTCATTAAGAAAAGTGACAATAGCAACAGACTTTTTAAAAGTCTATTAGAAACAAGACAGAGCATTAACGCAGATAAAATTTAGCTAGTTTTGAACATAAATATTCTTATCAGCAGCAAGTTATGAACAGGGTATTCTCTTAAGTACACACTAGTTTCTTTGGGGTAAGGGCTGCAGGTGTTGTCCATCTGCTCAGCATCAAGTTCCTGGGGTATCTTGATGTCTAATGTACATTTATGTTTCACACTGTCATGTAACCAGGAGTAACTGCCATGCTAAGAAGGGTAAATTTCTGTGGATAGATGGTCTGGCTGAAATTGCTTTGAGGAGCCAAGTTTGATCATGTAGAGTGTGTTCAGAAGTCCTTTATTGGCTGCTTCCATGCCAGGTAGAGATCATAGAATAGTAGGGGTTTGAATGGACCTCTGGAGATCATCGAGTCTGATGCCCCTGCCAGAGCAGGAACACCTAGGGCAGGCCACACAGGAACAGATCCAGGTGGGTCTTGAAAGTCTCTAGAGAAGGAGACTCCACAACCTCTCTGGGCAGCCTGTTCCAGGGCTCTGTCACTCTCACAGTGAAGAAGTTTTTCCTCATGTTGAGGTGGAACTTCCTGCATTTCAGCTTGTTGCCATTGCCTCTCATCCTATCACAGGGCACCACTGAAGAGAGACTGGCCCCTTCTGCTTGACACCAACCCTTCAGTTATTTGTAAACATTAATAAGATCCCCTCTCAGTCTTCTCAGATGTTAGTATTTTTGCCCCGTCTCTTGCTGTTCATCATTCCTTGTGCGTGAGCACTTGCCGTCCTACAGTATCTGAAGCACCAGCTGCTCACCTAATCACTCCAGGCTTGTTTCAGTTACAGACTGCCTTAGCAGAGACCTCTTATTTAAGCTGTAGAAGAGACCAGGCTTATTTTGCAAGAACAATGTTAGGGCAACTGTGGCAGCAGTTCTGTCAGAGCGATCATGATGTGCAGCTTGACGTGAGCCAGGGGCAGTAAGCTTTTCAGCAGACACAACCCCCGTCAGACAACGATGCATGAATATAGCCTTAGAGTTTGTTCATACATCTCTGCAGTATTAATGACAATATCCCAAAATCACCCGGGTGGAATTGAGCACACGTGAAAGCTCTAGTAAGTTAAAACAATGGCAGCAAAATTCTTTTTCAGAAAAGGAAAAATAAGGGAGCTCCAATACAAAGCATTATAGGAACAATTAATTTTAAATAGACTGGGCAAATTCCTGTAATAATTTGATGGCTTATCCTCAGTCTCTTAAAATTATCAACCACTTATGCTATCTGCACTACAGAAATGACACAGTGTCATGTAGAAGTGAAGGAACTTCCAGAAGGCAACAACTGACCGTTTTCTGCTGTTGTTGATTTGGACTGGCAGAGCACAGATAAAAGTTAAACTGCTCAATAGCCCAGAACTCACTTAAAGAGTCAATTGAAACCATGGCAGAAACATCATCACCTTCTGTGAATGCTGGGCAAACTGCACTGGCATGGTTTGAAGTTGATTTCTCTTCCTTTCAAATAAAATAGCTTGTGAATTGATTAGAAGTAATAGAATTATTGGATGTTAGCAAGGAACGGGATTTAAGGAAGATGTAATGACACCATCAAAGCTTTGTTGGGTTGCTTTTATTAGCTTGAATCAGCTTAGAGCAGTCCTGACACTAAGAGGTTAGAGGAAGTCTGTTACAGGCTTGCCTATGGGATGAATGCATAACAAAATAATTTTGTAAGGGGAAAAAAAAAAAGAAAAAAAAAGAAAAAAAAAAAATCCCAGAGACATGCACCAAAAAAGAACGGCAAGTACAGTACTTTAACAGGGAAAATTTCCTCAGAAAGGAAGCAAGCAATGAGGCTAGGAGAGGAATAAATGGTGTAGAAATGACAATCGCTCTTCAGTCAGGGCCCATGACTGCACTCACTGCTGATAAGATCCAGCATGTGTCAGTTGTCAAGTGTCTCTTGTCACACTTCAATGTGAACTTTACAGCGAAAGGGGGACAAGAGGCAGTGAAGGGGAAAATGGCACGGCTCAGAAGGACTTGTGCACTCAGTGTGAAGCCATTTCAATTTTATATTCTAAAGGACTTTGTAGGTGATCCCATGAATGCAATTATTCTCACCTAATAAAAGCAACATATGCTAAGACAATTAAATGATTTTATTATACATCTATACATTTTATTTAGTTTTAGGCAGCAGATAAACCTAATTTGAAACAAGATGTTTCCAAGGCAGGAAGCAGAAATAATTGCAGTCTGTATCTATAAGAATGTTAGTGATTCATTATATTCTTTATATAAAAAATTGAATTAATAAAACCTTCCTCTGCTAATGACAATTTCATCCAGCAAATGAATGACCTAATTACAAAGCTCTCATTAAAACAGCATAACTTTTGACTTGTGATATCCAGTTTGGGTGAGTGTATATTTAGGTGACTTTACTACCCATCAGGAATGTCTATTTGCAGACATATTCCTAGTCTGACATAAACCTCACATACCTATCCCTCCACCAAGATGCAAAGGTTACCCACAAATTAATTCCTCTGCTTTAGGTAGAGATATACTATTGCCCTGGTGGTCAACAAGCTGAGTCTCCCTAGACTTGCATTATTGAAAATAAATTTATCAGTTCCAGAGAACAAGCTGGTCTAGTCTGTAGTTTGCCTAGTAAAGAAGATTTTGTGCTGCCAGGCCAAACTAGGGCTTAGAGCTTCTTCAGAACAAACTTTGCATCAGTGCTAATTTTGGAGAGCAAAGGAAACACTTCTGGGTGGAGAATAAGCTCACGGGTGAAGTTTCCTAGCAGACCTGGAGTGGAAGCTCTGGTGCAGCCAGTCCGTGTGGAAGTGAGAAAGTCATGGGTAATTATGGCGAGGTTTGCATATGACCACAGTGACTCCCCTTGTTGAGGCAAATGAAGGGTAAAAAGGGACTCTGCTGCTGTGAGCCTACCAGAATTAAGCAGAAATCGAACACTTCATGCATAACTAATATTGTCATGTGACCTAAAAATCTCATATACACAGCAAACAACAGTTACAACAGTTGTGGATGGATTCATTCTAGATCAGTCCCACATAGCCAGGAGTACCAAAGGCAGATACAGCATGTGACACAAATAATTGGGAACCTGTCCCATTTTTCCTCTTGTCAAATGAGCAATGTTAGAAGACATCCCCTGTACAATGCTCTACCTGAAACCACAGTCACGGCATTAAGATAAACTGCAGATAAATTTCATGTTCACTGAGTGATTTTTTGATCCTCTTAGCAATCTTAAAGCAAGGGAAACAGAGTCAAAGTGACCAGCTGCAAGCCAGCTAGCAGCAACCAAAGCATCACAGTGTAACCAACAACCTTTCACAGCTGATAATTAGCTCTCCATGAAAATCCATTCACAGTGAAAATAAAAAGGAAAATAAAAGGGCCTAGGGAAACAGAAGATAAAAAAGATATTAAAATATGCATTTCTTTGGACTCCTATAAGTGACCTGAGTCAGGTACAAGTTTAGTGAAGCCCATCACCAGAGCACAGAGATGCTCTGTTTGTGCAGTTCTTGTAGAGTAGAATGAATCATCTATTCTGGGATGACAGAAGAGAAGCAGACTTAAAGAGCCTGCTGCACTGTGTGCAGAATAAGCCAACTCCTGGCATCTCTACAACCAATTGTGGACAATTGTGTTAAAGCATTACTGCTCTACCTGCTCATAGCACACCTCAAAGTTGCAACTAAAATGACATGAGTGAGTTTTCTGGCAAGAAATTCATCAGGACCCACTTGAATATCTACCACAATGTCTGTTCTTTGTTAGAGCTACTTTCTTATCCTTTGGGTGAAGGTAGAAAAACAAGTATCAGTCACCTGTAGCAGGTACTCCAACATGAATATTAATATTGATACTAGCTACCATAACTAACACTTGCTATTGAAAAGAAAAATGGATTGAGATTAAAAATTCTTAAGTCCTGAAAATAATTCCTACTCACTAATGGAGCCACAGTACAATTTAACTATATTGCATCATACATATGAATCTACCACGGGAATTTGCCTGATAGAGTTACCGTTACGTATGTTTACCTCTATGGAGATACTGGTAAACTCAGTGCTATAGGTTTTATATTATGCAGGTCAGTTTTCTTGACCTGCCTTTAGTAAGAATGAGAAAAAATAACACGCAGAGTCAGGAGAGCCCCCTGATGTGGGGAGTATCAGATGAAAGTTTCATCTCACGAAAAGTACCATCATTGCTGAGCACAGGTTTATAAATACTATTTGACTAATGATTTTAAAAAGTGAAGCAAACGGAAAGTGTACCTAAACCTGACAATCATCAGCTATTTTCCCACCTATGAAGTGAAAATATCACCAAAGATCTGGCTAGCATGAACCATGACTCATTAATAACACGGATATTTATCAGCATCCTGTCTCTTAAAAAATAACTGTGAAACCCGTGTGTAGCACAGATCCTTCTCCTGGCTGCTGGCATTGAAAAGTTGATCTTACTTAAACTTTGGACTGTGATACAAAGCAGGAACTCACTGTTTTACCTTTCTGTCCCACAGAGCAACTCCAGTGGACCCCACTAAATGAAGTCCCCTTTTCTTTACTCCAAGAGCATTTAAAGCATACCAAAAAGCAAGATTTCCTTCAAAGGTTGTTAACATTTCTGTTTTGAAGAATTTCAAGTGTACACAATAAAATTTAAATTATTCTATTTTTTAATTTTCTTGATGCTGGCAGACTTTTTCTCTTTTATTAAAGCCACAGTCCTCTATTTCCTCCCTTGTGAGAAGGATTTCTTTATTAAAACCTGCATCATTATTCCCTTATCACCCTTGCTCCCCATTAGTTCACAAGTCTCTACACTTCCTTTAGAAATAAAAATCTGCACATGGGTGCAAAAGCTTGATGCAGAACATAACATGTATCATACCTTAAATGAAGCAAAAAAACCTGTGCAAACCAACTTCGCACTGAGTGTATGATAAAAAAGCAGAGTCTAGTACTGACATTCCACATAGGTCTTTGTTTGACTATACAGATTTGGAAAGGAAACTTGGATCTCTCATTATTTATATAACCAAAAGCTCTTTTCTACTTGGCACCTCTTTGATTGTGAAGTGGATATGTGATGTGCAATGATATTTATTAAGAGGTCATACTCCTAATATTTAGATTTAGTCATACAGCTGTTGTATGCAGCATTTTATGCTGTAAACACCTTTCACAATTGAAATGTATACACACAGGAAATCAGCATTTTGGTGCATTATAGTATACGTGGATTATAAAAGTATACAGGCATGGATTTCCAGCTCTGCATTTATTGCTGGAAAACATAGGAATGTTGCACTATGCCACTATATTTTTGGTATAGCTGTATCAGCTGAGTGTGAAAGAGCTATTTATACGGTACCACAGCCACAAATTTTAAAGTACCTTGTTAATACATGATCACTGTGTACGAGGAGGCAAAAAAGGCAACAAAAAAAAGTTTTTGGTTTTTTTTTTTTTTTTTTTTTTTTAATTGCCATGATGCTCTGCAAAAGCTTGATGTTCTGAAGAACAACAGCAAAAAATAATAAAAAAGTAATCACCTGATCTTGATGTTGGAAAGGTGCCAAGTCTATCTGAGGTCCAAATCTATATGTACATAAAAAAGCAGGAAGCAGTCTTAAAAGGAAATGCTAATTAGCTTCCTGGGATTTCAAATTTTAAAAGCTTCTGCGATTGAATTTATTTTAGCAATTCTTTCTTTAAGGAATGTGAAAATTGGCCCTACATTTGAGACTTCAAACAAAACAGGATGAAGAAGCAAAATCCCTAGTAATATTGCTTATTGCACTCAATATGATTATAGTCATACATTGAAAGCTGATCGATAAAAGAGAATTATACATCAGTATAATGACTATAAAAGTAAAATGACTTTCTGCTCGACTTTATCAAAATACTTAGAAAAGCTGGGAGAGTATTAACAATATTAAATGCAGAACAACCAGCAGTTTGAGTAAGGGGACAGAAATGGGCTCTCAGTGGTAGAAGTGCTGTGATTTTTACATTGGGTGAAGCATAATTTAAAATCTTCTGCATTATTAACAACAGTGAACACATCTTTTGGGGCAGAGATAGTAATGAAAGCTCACATTTGAATTAAAGCATGAACACTGCTGAATAGAGACAAAAAAGTAAGGCAGAAAAACATACAAGAGCATTTACAAATGACAATGTAAGGCGAACACACGGTGAAAGAGCAAATCAGGAGTTTGCAACACCATTATTTTTATCCATATGTCTATTACACTTACTAGACCTAGATCTGAACAAGGTTGGTTTTAACCTCATTGCATTATACAAAACTTTCAGTAGTGCAACCAGTAAACCCTCAGGTAGGTAGAACCAGGTGATTAAAAGTCAGCTGTATCATAAAATTCATTAAATTCATTAAGTTCATTAAATCACACATCTGTGGGTTCATCTTTTAATCACTTCTCAGCAACACTTTTAGTTCCACAGTGCTCTCTACGAAAGTTTTTCAATTTCCTGCAGTCAGCCATCTTGCTAAATGCTAACAGAAACAGCCTAAATGGAGAACAAAAGCAGATCGATTTTCAAGCTACTACAATATCAATTTAATATTCCTGGTACCATTTGGCTTCATAGTTCAGTGTGTGGGACAACACATACAGTAAAATTCCAACTAGCTAAAACTCTTCTGGATGTTCAGCCAGGCTTGTGGCATTATGCAAACTGCCTGACAGTCTCTCACCTTGCCCTTATTATGAAAATTATGTGTTTTGTTATGCTTATGCATAAGGGCTGCTTTCAGCTAGGGTCTTAGAAATGCCAATTTTAAAAACTTTTAATTTTTAATGCAGGTCTTGTTTTATAGAGGTGACAAATGTCAATTACAATTGTGCATTTTTAGTTGCTAGAGCAGAGCAAGTCAGTTTGCTTCCTTGAACTTTCAGAGTATTTGAAATAGCCACACCGCTTAACACAGAAATGGGTTTAGTCCAATGAACATGGACAAGACCCTTTCTAAGGGCATGGTTAAGGGCATCAGCTGTGTCTGTGTTTCCCCTCTTACCCCAGTATGCATCAAGGGAGTTCAGGAATCATAGGTGCTTCTGAGCTGGTAAAAGCAAGACAGGGAATGTCTAGAAATAACACATACCACCCATAAATTCACAGAACTTATTTAAAATAAGTTAATGAGTTCTAGAGTCAACTAAAAGCATTTTTCTGAGGGGCTACAGGAGATTCGGGTCTAAGGAAATTAAATATATGTACCTAATGGAGCCACATACAGGTGAGACTTCAAAGAGGTGACTCAATAGCTCCCATAGAGAATCAGGAGGAATTAAAAGTGCCTTGTTTATTCCACTGAACTCTAAAGCCCTGAAGGGAGATCAAATTAATTTCTCCAGTGGAAAAATCAGCCTAAGGGAACAATTTATCCTTTAAGAAATATAAATAAATAAATAAATAGTGCCATATGATTGTTTGTCCTGATAATAGACAAATAATTTGTGAAGGCTTTAAAAGATGTGGCTGTGAAAATATTAGGAAAATACAAGTTACATATTTAGAGATTAATATTTTTATGAAAATCTTGAATAAGGAGGGTTTTTTTGAGACTATGATTTAGAGAAACATAAAAATTAAGGAGATAGGCTCACATTCAGAAAATATTTTGAGAAATATAGTCCGAGATTACCTTTGCATTTCAAACACCAACTCTGACATTTAAAGGATTTTTCAGAAATTAAGCAACACATAAGATCAGGCTTCCTGAAAAACTTCCCTGTGTGAACTGTAATCAGATTCTTAGAAGTTACACTAACATAGTTTACTCTTGATTTCTGACATGTACATCTTTATTTTAAGGTATGTTTAAACTCGTTTTCACCATAAAGGAGGTCAAGGTAGGAATAGAGCTTAACATCCATGTTGTTCTAACATTTGGCTGGTATTTAAAGCTAGTATTTGTTACCATGAAGCAGCCTTTTGAAAGATGATCACTGTACCTGAAATGTGGATAGTTATAAAAATGGCATTAATTTGCTTAGACTGGGAGATTTTCACAGGAGAGCAACTAGCAGAAAACATTATGAAAATGTCCAAGAGGACTGGTAATTGAGTTGATTAGTATGACCTTGGTTATGAAGGTAATAGAAGAGTGAATGGTGCTTAGACTGAGTTATAACCCTGCTACCTTGCTCGGAGATGTAGTGAGGTATGTAATTTGTTCAGGGTGAATCCGAGTAGCCTCGCCTCTCCCTGACAGGGTAATACACTCTGACTAGCAGAGCTTGGCCAGCCACTTCTCCTACCCCAACAGAGTAAACAGTGCAGGGTCAGGTGAGAGATGATGAACTGTGTGCTTCCCTTGGTTCAATATGGTAATTTTCTGCTGGCAGACACTTTCTGTTAAATGTTTCTTTTAAAATTAGGCAAATTAAAAATAATTAAAAAAACCCAAACCAAATCAAAGCTTTAAGAATGGAAACTTTCCAGTTTCAGAGCAGACAACCTATGTACCTTTCAATTAAACTCCAGACAAAAGGTACCTTGATTTACCTACTCACACAACCATGTAGTGCTGGTGTTGCTTTTTAACCCATCACGTTTCAACCCTGCAATAACTCCAGAAAGGCTTTTAAAAAAGTCAAAGTTTAACTTGCAGAATGGGGGCTTTATTTGTTCAGAATCAGATTCAGCTAAAGATCTGAACGCACAAGTGCTTAGATTACCTTTTTTTCCCTAGATTAACTTCAGTTATTTTAAAGATATTTTAGGTGGCCTCCCTTTACAGGAAAAAAAAAAGGCACCCAAACCAATAAGATCAATTAGACAATTAGAGAAAGAAGGTGAGGAAACACAATTCTAATGATACACTTTGTACTATGCCCCTGCTGGTAACCTGGAGTGATATAAATTATCTTTCAGGCATCCATAGAATATGCGCCTCAAGAAAAAATTAGTCACAGGGAAGAATTTTAGAAGTTATGTGAGTAATCTTTAAATACTAAACATGAGAACATTTATTTCTTAAAATAAAGGAACGGACGAAAAGCAGTGTCTTCAAAGTCAGCATAATTTAAATATTACCCCTTTCCTTCCATCCCTGACGAGCTGTCTTGCTATTTTATTGCAAGTTTCACAACTGAATAACTGGCCAAGGTTCCCTAAAAGGAAAATGCTTACATAAAAGATTCAATTAAATTAGAATTACTCAGTTCAGTCTGTGTGTGTCCAACATAAACTCTGCTTTACTGGGGAATCAGGCATAGATATTCAGCTAAAAATTGCCACACATTAGACATGTCATTTCAGACCATATTTCCCTACAAAGTAAAAATCAGCACTCTTCTGGATTCCTAGGTATCAAGATGTCATCGTATTCTCTTTCTGAGGAAATCTGAGAGGACAAAAGGAGGCATTTAGGAAATAATTTTGCATTTTCTCTTAGAAATTAAAAATCATTCATTTCTTCTCATTTAAGTACCGGGGAGAAATGGGGTTAGAAATGGATTTAGAAAATAATCCAAGACATCTAAAGAAAACTGCAATCTCAATAACATTCCTAACGTAATCATTTCAGGGGCAGAGAAGCAAAAGCAGTTTGTTTGTCCATGTATTTTAGAGACGTGCAAAAATACAAGGCTCTCTGAAATTAGGTGTTATATATTTGCCTCTCATTTCACAGAGCTAAAATCAAACTGAATATTTAAGTATAAACTAATGACCTGATCGTGAATCATGCAGCATGAAGATAGATTACTGTTGACATGCAGCGTCCCAGTGAAATCCCTGGGATATTGTGTGAGCAGAGCAGTCTGCCTGCATGCTACAGAATGTTCAAACCAGTAATGCTGAAATGGAGTTTGCGATATTAATTCACAGTTACCATATTTAACACCATGTTTTTAATATCATTCATCCTGTTGCTCTGAAGGTCAGTAGATCCAGAGGAAATTTCCCACACTCAAAATAATGTGCATGGTATTAAAGTAGTAATGGACTTCCATTTTAAAGTTCTGCTCTTGAAAGTTTTTACCTAAAAGTAAAATAAAAACAACTCTGGCCAAGCCTTGACTGTTCGTAAAGTTTGTAAGCTACAAACAGGACAGATTTACTTGTGTTTTACCAGTACTGAGATGACACTAATTACCCCACTGTGAACTCTGGATGAAATCCTTGTCCTGCTGAACTGATGGGAGTTTTGCCACTGACTCCAATAGCATCAAAAGTTCACCCTGTGGCTTAGGCTCCGTGCCACAGCCTAATACTTTCTGCTTAATGATGAGGCCCATAAAGTTTATCTTAAAAGCCAAAAAATATTAGGTCAGCTTGTAATCACTCTGATTTTTCAGAGGGACAGCTTGTTTCACTCAACACCACAGTCTCTCTGCTCGGTACTTCTGCTGGAGCTCCTCAGCCAACCTTAAGGAAGCTCTGCGGAGCAAACGGCCTCTGTGCAGCCTCAGCTGGCGTAGTTAGTCAGTACTGATGTTAATTTATTAGTATGCACTACCCAAATTCAAAGACTTTCCAAGGAAGTTTGACTGCAGCAGTAGCATTCTGATTTATGAAGCTTGGTTATCATTTTTAAACCACATCCCTATCCCCAGCCTGACTCGACTGATAATGACACGTACCCAGTGTGTTTGTTGAGCCTCACAGACTTCTCATCCTTGCAGCAGTTCTCCCCTGTGCTGGGACCAGTTGCATCCTACTGCCCTTCAGGTGGGCTAACTGGGCACTTTGACACCTGTTTATAACTGTCTCCAGCTGTAGGTATTGATGCAAACCTCTCCCAGTAAGCAATTAATTCCAAAAAACCCAAATTCGTTTTTACAAAATCATCTCAGTGTAATTGAGGTTGCACTGCAGGCACTACACAGAGTTAGAGATTTCCAGACAAACCAGGCTTGCAAAAAAACCCAACACACACTGCACCCCCCCCCCCCCCCCCCCCACCCACCCCCACCACCCCCCCAACCCAACAACCCCAACCAAAAACAAAAAAAAAAAAAAAAAAAAAAAAACAAAACAAAAACAAAAAAACAA
>JANHGN010009583.1:34442-80955 GCA_024605025.1 Megaceryle maxima
CCCCCCACACCCCCCCCCCAAACAAAAAAAAAAAAAAAAGAAAGAAAACCAGAAATCTAATACCAGACAAATGACTCTATGTTTGTACTTGCATGCCAGCATGGATATTTGTTTGTTACTTCTAAAAATGGACTTTAAATGTTCTCTTTCACTTTACACCAGACCATCAAATTTTCAATAAACCACTTCAGAACATATTTGAACATGCCTGCTTAATAGGAGCAAAATGTCATACAACCAAAGCATCCTTCCCATGTGGAGGGAGAACACTCCCCATTACAAACATACAGTAAACGTAACTAGAGGAGGTATAGGCGGTTACAGAGATCTAAGCAAAGAAACATGCCTGTCTGAGTCCAAAAGAATTACATTAAAGATGCTCAAGTGTCATTTTAAAGAGTCTGTATCTTGACATCAAGGAGTCAAAGATGCTTTCATGGTTTTTCTTCAAACAAGGAGGCAGAAACACAAGTCGGGATTTTCTTTTACTCTCAGCAAGATAAAAACCAAGTATAAACATTGAAGTATTTATTCTCACAGCAATCCCATGAAATGCACTGTTATCCCCATTTTACAGATGAGGAACTGAGTCACAAAAAGACTATCTGGCTCATGGTTTTAAAGGTGGTTTTAAAAAATAAGCTGAGGACTCTGTGTTCACATGCAATGTTTGCGTCACAAAACCAGCATCAGGTCAACTTTTCATTCAATGACTACGAAGGTGCTGAAGGAATTCAGTAAATCCTTCTTCTGCAAAAGCTGCTAAAAGCTACATGACATTAAGATGAAAACTAATAAACCTCAGCTCTAGTAACATATCCACTCAAGCAGGCTCCAAAGAAAATGTGGAAAATAGGTGTTTCATAGCTGAAGCAAGCAAGCAAGAAAGAAAAACAAAATGCCTTTGCAAATTATTTTGTTTGTGCGAGGAATGTGCTTTTACTGAAAGATTGGTGTGTGCAAAAAGGGTATATTTTTGGTATGTCAGCTTCAATTACCAGCAATCTAAGAGTGAAAAGCGACAGCCTTCTCCCAACAACCTCTTCCAAAGGAGATGCCCATCAGCCAAAAGCCCTGCTTCCCAGTGTGACCTTTTTTTGATTTATGACTGGGCATAAGGGCACACAGCCATTTTATTTAAACTTGTTCTGAGAAAACTGCTTGTTAGATGTTGATTTCCAGTAGCCACTGCCCTCTGAAAAGAATATTCATGGGTGGTGTTTCACTTCGAATGCTAACAAGATCAATTTGAACCCCCCTACACTCTGTATCTCCAATTTCATACATATTCATGACCATTTACATCATTTTACAGGAAAATGTTTGAGGATGCACATTGTACTGACTGTTGCTGGGTTTATTCCTAACATGCATGTTAGAGAAGAAAGCAGCAAATAGTCCTAGCAGACAAGCTGGTTCATAAAAGAAGCAACACCAGGAAAAAAAAACAAAAACCAAATAAATAAATTGCAGAGCCCACTGCATTGCCAGACAAAGCACTTTCAGCACAAGTTTCAACATTATACTTAACAATTTTTATCAGCCACCTATTAAGAGCACTCCACAGCCTGCTCATCTCCTCACTTTTGTTTTCTCTATTTAAACAAAAATTATAGTCTCTCATTTCACTCGTGTGGCTAAAGGGTCCCGTAATCCACTCTATCCTTGGCTCTGTCACTGTGCTTGCTGACCCTACAGTGAGCAGGCTCTGACCACCAAATGCGAGCAGAATAAATTATCGCTGACACTCCAATATTTAATTATGCAGCTGTCAGAGCGGCCCTTTCGAAATTCATTTTAATAAAGTGGGAACTTTTTCCTTTCAAGGTTAGAGTCAGGGGAGTCACCTTCTGTGTCAGGCTGAGGTCTCCACCATGAGCTTTGCATTCTTCCCTGAGAAGCCTGTCACTTGGCCTGATAGAAGGACCAGATAACGGCACCAATGTCTATTGGCCTCCCCCGCCCTGCCTGAATGAACATCCTTCATTTAAACCCACAATAATGAGGACCTCAAAGTCAGACAGGCAGCCACAAGGGCAGCTCATCAGGAAAAAAAAATGGCTTCTTATTATAAAATTCACTCAATGTTATAGCTGCAATCTAAAAGCAATCATGTTCATCTCACCGTTTTAACTGGTTAACCAGAAATATTTAACATGTTAAAAAATGTGAATGGAAACCAAATGTAAGAAGCCGCAGCAGGCTGTATTTCTCCACACCAAACTCAGACAAGTAGAGAAATATTGCTTTGTTTTTTGTCATGATATAACTAGACCTTTTTGCCAAATATTTAGGAAACATCTATGCAGTTTTATAAACATGTAGTGCTTAATACGTAATGTACACATACCAGAGTGTACAGTATATCAATCAGATGTGCTTTCTGAGATAGTCAAATGAAAAGCTGCTGTGTGTATACATAGCTATGTATATACACACATACAAACATAGCCTATTAATACAAGCATGCTGGCCATAAGAAAACTTGTCTTTATGAAAACAGAGACTATTTTAAAATGTGGCTATCTCTTAACTGAATCTTCACATTTACAGATCCCTTCTTTCTAAACTTTTGGTCTTTTATAGTATGCACCTGAGGCGAAAATAGATATATGGACAGCCTAAAAATATGTGAGCAAGAATGTAGTTGACCTGAAGTAAGATAAGAAGAAAAACAACAAAAAAATAACCTACATATATTCCAAATCTCCTTGTTTCTATGTGATAACACTCCTAATTTCCAAGTAACAATGTTAGTAACAACTTTGATTTACAGGCTATATTTCTTCCCCAGGTTCCTATGGTGCTATATAAGCACTGGAGACTTAGCAATTCAACATTTTCCCAAGTATGATTATACATCTTTTACAAATGGTGATGGGAAAAACACATAAATTGTGCGTGAGCTGAAAATGAAAGCTTTTACAGAAGCACCTCATCTCCCCATTTAAATTAAAAGAAATTTTCCTAATGAGAAAGAAGTTAATGGGATTCCATCCCACATTCTCAAGGAGCAAGGTGACCTATCCCAAGACACAAAGTATCCCAGGAAAAGAAATTAAAGCTTTTGCAAAAATGTTTTTTACTTAATTTGACCCACAGTAAAGTCACAGCCAAAAGAGAAATTATATGACTCACTAATACAAAAGGTTTTCTTTTCTGGATTCATTAGTAGTAATGAAGAATAGGTGTGAGGTACCAGAAGTGCTCTACACAGCAGCTGTCCAGCACATTCTCCTGCCCAAGTCATGGCTCAGCACTTGGTCTTTTGCACTCTCTGCAAGGGGGTGCACTTTATATCTTCCAAATAACACACAAACAAATCACTATTCCCAAAGCTATCAGAAGAATAGTAAATAATGTACAGAAAAGAGATAAGAGTTCACATAAGTTTCACAGTTTTCCAAAATATGCCACATTACGCTACGGGACTTTGCATTAAAAAAAAAAATTAAAATAGCTCACTCACTGGCTGTTTTCAACGTGAGATCAGAACTTCCCACAAAAAATAAGTTATTTTTTAACAATCATTCCCTTCTGATTCACCTGTTTGTCTCATACCCACCTAAAATGCCTAATAACATACAGGGTTTATCCCATCCAACATCAGGTAGCTAAACAAGAACCTTGAGTAAATGTGGTTGCTCTTGTCCTCCTTTTGTTAGTGGAGTTACCTGATACCTTCAGAGGCTGAGCTACAAGTTAATGGAGTTGAAAGCCCCTTTGGTGGTAGCCACTGCACTGGATTTGTGTACACCAAGGGTGACATCTTGTATCTTAGAAGCCTTGATTAAATAGTGTGAATCTGGGTCTTGGACAGTTATTTATTAGCTGCACATCAAGTACATAGCCAATGGGGCCCTGCTTCTAAGAGGTCTACGCATGTTTCTGTACTATAAAAAGTAACTGCCAGCCTTTTTTTTGAACTTAAGCTAAGATTATCTCACACTACTTCTCGCTTTAGGTCCTATCAGTTTATTTTTTGTTGTCATTTAACTTTGTTGGACAAACATTTTGATACATTGCCTGCATTTTGGCCTCAATATGTACAAAGCTGCATGCATCTTCTCTCTGCTTGGAATTCACCATAGATGCTTAACATAGGGAGACCATTCTCCAGGACCTGAAACTAAACTCCTAATGCATAAAAAAAAATATATATATTTATAAACTATTTTGAACCTGGGGAAATAAGTACCTTACACTATCATTGTTTTTAATTTGTTTTAACTGGGCAGCTTCAGTTTTACACAAGCACAATGCGGTTGAAGGTTTCTGATGAATACTTCACTTCAGGCAGCACAGTTCACCTCCTGGTGTCAATCCAAACAGATTTGCTGAATCCTTCTTGTCACTAATTGTTGTAGTAGAAAAATAATTCTAGAACAAAACATCAGAAAAGAAAAAAAAAAAATCCTATCAACTATGTGTGACATGTACACATAAACATACCAAATGTCCCAGCTGAGCAACTCACAAAAATGAACAATTGTAGAATGTACAGAGCAGCAAAGGCTGTGACTCTCATGCAATAACAAGGAAAGTGCAAATAAATTCTAAGTCAACAAGAAGGCTTACACTAACCTGGCATTGGGAGAGTTTTCAGTCGTCCAATTCCTTCACAACTGAGTAAATGTAAAGAAATAAAACTAGGTTGAGCATTGCTTTAATACCTGCTGGTGTAGTTTCACACACTATTCACTGGTTTGTTAAATATGAAAAAGATTTGCCTTGCAAAGCTGCAGTGAGAAATACAGTCACAGATGGGTTAATTGTTCACTACTTGGATCTTAATATTTTTATTTTGGTTTAAATATAACTTGCTATTATAACAAGAAAACTCCCTGGCCTTGTGTACAAGACTCAAATATAATCAGCGATATCACACTGTCCCTTAATAGAAGGTGCAATATAAAAAGATCATTTAAGATGCCAGTAGCTTCCCTCCTGACCCTGCCTGGCTGAGAGGCAAATTGCATTAGAAAATGACATGCCATTCATCTCACGAGTAGTTGCAGGAACATTTAGCTAATTAAATGATTAATAAATTTAACACTGCTTTATAATTTCATTTAGCCGTGTTGGAAATCACACGGTGCACTGCGTGTGCACCGAATGAGATTAGGTGGGAGTTGTGGGTTTCACCGGCTGCCCTGGTAATTGAGATTAGTCTATTACTACAGTGACCTTTTTAACTTTTATATTCTCTTGTTAAAGTGAAATAAAATTTTATTCACTTTTAAGGCATATTTACTTAGTGAAATTTACGTGAAATTAAAGAAATACAAAGCTAAGTTCTTGCTACCTGATAATTATTTTTTTATTCTTTTATCCTTACTTTGCACCCTTTTATAGATTGTTGCTTTAATTTGGCAACCCACCACCACAGCACACTCTGAAACAAACTCCCTTTATCACTCAGCCTTGGTATTGCCCCTTAATGTTGCAAAATCAAGTGTCAGTGAATACATCCAACATCACAATGATGGGTTTGGAGCAGGGGATTTGGTACACATAAAAAAGCTATAACCTAGATATACCTATATATTTGCATGTGTTTATCATGGCTTTATCTGGAAACTACCTTGTGAATTGTAGTCAGATAATCAGGATGCTGTGGCTGTAGTCAGCTGTGGACAGGTGCTATACTTGTGTTATAGCACATCCTCCCACTTTTTGTGCATCCATCCCTACACACAACTTCAGACAAAAAGACCCAACTCAGTCACAAGCATCACAATTTGCTATGTAATTACTGATCTGCATAATCAGTGCTTAAACAGAGTTTTCAAGGAGTGGGAAGGAACAGCTTGCTCTCATTTTACCTAGCTTATGGTTAGAATTAGAGGTTGCTGCTGGTGTGTGGCATGTTCCAATTTGGTATATTACCTCACAGAAAGAAAATCAATTCACAATTTTTTTGTGATTAACACTGAAAATCACTCCTAACATTTCTGTATAACAATTATGGACACTGTGTCTTCAGATAGTCAGCATAAGTTAGAAGGTTAATACCCAGGTAGTTCAAACAGCCAAATAAACTCAAAACCCCTACAAGAAATAGCCTTTGTCTGTTCACGCACAGCTTGCAGTTATCTTAATGTTAAAAGCATAAACATCTATCCACATAAAATTCATTTCAGCAGTACAAGGACTCATTTTATCAGTTCTTGGAAAACTTGTCAAGATTACTGACACTTAAGTCAGCTCAGAAAAAAATTTCAATCCATATATGTAATGCTAGGAAGGATGTTTAATGTGTTTCATTTTTTAAGAGGTGTGCATTTATAATGTTAAAAAAAAAAAGAATTAAAATGCATGTAATTACTGTAAACCTCAAATTTCTATCTGAATCACACAGTAAACCATTTCAGAAAAGGACATGTTGGAGAAGTGTTGACTTTTTCCTGAGATCCTGATCACTCAAGAAAGGGATAAACTTCTTGATAGACTGTTCATACAATATGGATAAAAAATCCATGGTTTCTGAAGTGAAATAACATAGTGGAAATGGGTTGTGACAAGAGTAAGTAATGATTCTGCTCACTTACTCTGGTAAAATAGAATTCCAGTACAGATGGCCCCAATATGTGGGAGAAAGAAACTATTATCAGCAAATGCATTAAATATAGCAACTACAGCAACAATTACATCTTGGCGGCAAAAAAAGGCTAAACAAATTATAGGTGATAATTATAACAGCTATTTACTGTGATAATTGAAGAGAAAACTATTCCTGAATTTCCAAACAGTACCATCACCACAGACATGAAGAATTACCAACAGGATGCAGAAGTACATCAGTATCTTGATGTAAGGGAACAAATTACAGTTCTTTTGACACAGTGACTGTAGTCCACCTGGCTTCAGAGGGACCAGCTGTCTACCCAGCACTGTAGGACTATTTTCTTGTCCTCATGGCAGCAAAAGCCAAGGTCATGGCGACGAGGGACCAGTAATGTGGGGCAAGCGTCATCTCCCCTATTTTTAGGTGTGACTAATGTTAGGTGTCTGTAAACAGACATTGTCTAGGCAAACCATGCCTAGACTGCGTTTACCATCAGTGGAGAAAAAGGCACTTTTTGAGAACTAGTCATCTGACCTAATTTAGTCATTTACCCTAAAGTGTGATAAGCTGTGGTATAGAAGTGTCTTCTTCCCTCCTTGGACTACAAACAGAATAAAAACCTGCTAATTTTATGAAAAAAATCCTGCCACTAAGCTGCAAGTTCTTGACAAGACCTGTAAAATAGTAAATCCACTCTGAGGCCTCCAGAACTAAGCTCCTACTCTTGAACTATGTGTAGGATCAAGAGCTGCTAAAATGTCCCTGTGACAAATGTGTGATATTTGGTGTATTCACAGATTTAGCAGCTTTGACTTAAGAAGTACTTTGAAATCTGGTTCTTATATTCAGGACTTTTCCCAGGAATGGTCAGTTACGGCATTTTTTATTTTCATATTTGTTTTTCTCAGGGGAGTAGTCACTGGCATTTCGATGGATACACTCTTTCCACCAGGGAAGATAATATACGAAGCTGATGATCTGATGACATGTGCTGTATAGACGGTATCTTACAAATGTCAGCGGAAATACTCTTTTCTATAAAAACAGTTACATATGTGTAACGGAAGCTCTGCCTCTAAAAATACAGCTTGTACATTGGGTTTTCTAGAACTGAAAGTGTAATGTGAATTTTATTTCTTGGAAACAGAGATTATTTATGCTGGCAACCACAGACATGACAGGATCTAAATAGCCATTATCCACTCACAATTGTGAGAAGCAGGAAAACCCATCCAATTTTTCCAGGAACTTATGTCCCCTAGTGTCTCTCTAAGTCATGAATCACATTCCTTCAGATGAGATCAACCACAGGTTTTATTCAAAGAGAAGCAACCTATAAAAAAAACATGTTGCAAACAAATAAATTAAGTCTTAACAAGAGGTCTGGCAGAAATCCTATTAGTAAGAAACTTGGTTAATGGAAAAATGTGACAAATCTTTAGCAGGTTGATTGATTTTATTTTTTTTAGCGTTTTGTTTTGATTTCATTTCTGGTATGACAACTTTTGAGAATCTGATAGCACTAAAACTTCATGAGTGAAAATGGTCATTATTAAAATAAGTATTTTAATCTTTTAAATATGAGTTTTGTCCACTTCTACTTACACAGCATCCACTTTTGCATCAAGGTAAGCTGGCATCCATATTCAGTTTTAACTTAAATACACCTTAAAGGCTACCTCTGTGAGTTCTAATAATGTGTGCTGATGTGAAACTATGGTCATTGTTCCTTATTATTTGCACTGGGAAGTAAGGTCAAGATTGTATTTCAGTAAGTAGCCTTTGATTTTAATTACCTCATACACAAGTTCAGATGAAATCTGAACTCCAGGAGAGCAATATGAATATTGACAGTGGTCTGAGTGAAGCCAAAATTTTATCCAAGGTTATTGAATGTGCAGTTGTGCATGCACGTATCTGTACATATATCCAGGAATCTAAGATTTCATGTTACTTATTGTCAGCTAGAAAATGAAACCCTTAAAAACATCTCATTCAAATGGGATATGAAAGGTCTACATATGGGCTTGGTATCAATCACCTTTCTTAAAATCATTATATGTACGAAATGAGTTTATCCATATTGCTAAGACTGTTTCATCATTGGGGACAAGAATCATATGAGTCAAAGCCACACTCAGCTACTTGGCCATATGAGGTTTCCAGGGCAAGATCAAAAGTATTAAAGGGAAATTATTTTCTTCTGAAAACTGTTAAAGCTACATTAATTATCCATTGTCACCAATAAATCAATTGCTACCAAAGGTGCTGTGGTATGGGACAGCCTTTGCAGACTGTGACACATGCTGTCTTGATTCCAGATGAGCCACCCAATGCCAACATGACACAACGCCCCCGAGAACACGCGCAATTAAACAATGTAAAGAGAGTAAAAAAAAAAAAAAAAAAAAAAAAAAAAAAAAAAAAAAAAAAAAAAGAAGCATTTCTTCTAGAACTTTGGCTGATGAAACTGATTCAAAACAACACTCAGAAAAAGTAACTAAACCAACACCAGTTCCAATTCACCTGACTTGAAACTCACTTTGGTCTCCTCAGTTGCATCCAAATTAAATATCTAAGGTTGTCTAATTCAGATAGTGTGATTATCACCCATAAGGAAGTTTTTATTGTAGTCCCTTGGCCATGGAAAAATATCTGTGCAAGTCGTGTTAGAGCTTGGACATGGCTCTTCCTCAGTTACTAGCAAGGGCAGAGTTCCCTAAGCACAGGTCCCACCACAACACTTTTCATGTTCCTAGCAGCATGTTCTTTTAATTTTATTCCACATTCTCACAGAAAATAGTGGATAAACAGAAGCAGAAATGGTATTTATAAAAAGTAATCCATCTATCGCTTCTTATTCGTAAGTATTTAACTAGTAGTGACAAAACAGCTGTTATTTTTCACACTTGAAAAAGCATGGTGATATCTCAGTTACCAGGAGGTGGCAAAGGAAAGTATTGCCAGCATTTGGATTAAAAACCTTGAGTTTCATTTCTAACAGTGACTTAGCAGAGATATTAAATTAATGATGAGCATAAGCTGACATTCTGACTATTGAAAATGGGACATACTTAGCAAAAGTTAATATAACAGATGAAAGTATGCTAAGGAGAAAGCATCTGTTGGATACACAGTACAAGCAATGCTATTAAAAGTAAAGAAACAAACCCTGTTACATCTGTTTAGGGAATGCTGGCAAATCTTGAAGCTCAAAGTAATGTGAATTTAGCTGCTTTAATTTCTTAGGTTGCTTAATTTTAATTGGAATATTGATTCCTAAGCTAATCTTTGTGCCATCACTGTCAAATCCTGTGTTGCAACCACTGAGATCAACCCAGCTGACTTGATGCATTGAGCTCTGAGAGGACTGACTCTACACAAGCCTGACAATCTTCATGGTTCTGACTCTCACTAACAGGCTATAATCAAGGCTGCAGTCTCTGTGAAGCCCCAACACAATAGTTTGTGGCCAACAGACCTGCATAAACCTCACAGATCTACATCAGATGCCTTCATGGCTCAAGCTCAAACCACCCCTGACTCAGTGTGTAATCTGGCTACACCACACAGAGGCTGCAGATATTCCCACAAGATCTGCTTGTTACTGGTTCCACACTCCCGGTTATGATGGATGATTTTCACCACTAATGAGGAAGAGAAAGAGAAACTGAGTGTGTTGGTTCCTTTCCAACAGCCTGTCCTGACTGACAGCTCAGCCAGAACCTATCCACTTGAAAATAAAAGTCTGAACAGAAGATGGATTAGTGGTGACAAAGCCTTTCCAAAGCATGGGTTTCCACAAACCTTGACTCTATGCCTCTGGGTCCATTTTGAGCATCAAACTGATTTCTTTTTTTCAGTTGAAAAGAAAATGTACATGACATGCAGGATGGCATATTTACTTCAACAGTCACAGAAGATGACCCACAGGGCTACCTCTGGTACCCCTGAATAAAGTGACACCAGTATTAAGAAAATTATTATAAGCAGGAAAGAAATAAGCAAGGGCAGAAATTTTGGTGACTGTAAAGTCCAATTCTTCACACAATCATAGAATCACAGAAATGTCTGGGTTGGAAGGGACCTCTAGAGGTCATCTAGTCCAACACCCCTGCTGAGAGCAGGGCCATCCTCAACTAGAGCAGGTTGCTCAGAGCTCTATCAAGCCTCACCTTGAATGGCTCCAGGGATGGGGCCTCAACTACCTCCCTGGGCAACCTGTTCCAGTGCTCCACCACCCTCATGGTAAAGAACTTCTTCCTTACATCCAATCTAAATCCACTCTTTTCTAATTTAAAACCATTGCCCCTCGTCCTTTCACTCCAGGCCTTTGTAAACAGGCCCTCTCCAGGCTTTTTATAAGCTCCCTTCAGGTACTGGATATGCAAGATGTGCTCCTTAAGATAGATTTAGCATTGTTTAGTGTGATCTGCCACAATTACTCAGAACATGAACCATTTGACCTTACTACATTAAGCCTCAGTTTTTCCTAAATGCTGTTAATAAAAAGCAAAAAGCTAGTCTCTTACACTTTGGAACAAGCACAGGACTATGAGAGTGAATTAAATGTGCAAGTCTTTATAAAGCCAGTGGCGGTTTAGCAAACCAGTACAATAGGAGATGCTCTCTCCCCAGCTCAGCACAGGTGTAAGCCTGTGTGTGCATCGCCGCCACTTTGGTACAAACAGGCTGTGCATTGTATTCTGTTCATCCATCACCCGTTCTGTCAACACAGGTCAACTAATCCTGCTCTTCGTGACCTCTGACCAGCACGACGAAGGGAGGCAACAAAAATTCAAATGCGCTGCTGAGGGAGACAGAATTGTTAAAGCTGCCTTTTCTTCTTGCCGAGACAAGGTAAAACAAACTCCTAAATGCTATTAGAGAGCAAACCTCTGTATATGAGGAGAAGTGGCTCTCCGAGTCTTCCCCTTTATGATTAATACCTTGTCAGGTCCTTCAAGCACTTTCCCATAATCTAGACAAGGCACTTTATTGGGTTTTTCTCTTAAAGGCTCCTGCCTCAATTCAGTCATTTTATCTCAATATTTTCATCATTAAAAAAAAAAAAAAAAGACAACAAAGGCAAGCAGAGGCACAGCCCAAACCAGAAAAAAGGGCACTGTAGACATGTCAAACCAAAGCCACTAATTCCACAGAGGGAGCTTATTTCTCAGTTTGTTGAGGCAAAACAATAAAAAAAAAATGTTGGTGGCCAAGTTAAAGGTATGGGTGCTGAGGTAAGAAATACACAAGAGTTAATTAAGATATGCCAAACTCTCAAACTGGTGTGACTGGAGCAGTATTTTCACATAGGTGTTTATTTCTAGGTCTGGGGGCAACTCAAGAGAACAAAGTAGGCCATAAAAGCTTTTGTACTTACAATAACAATATTCTTATTCAAAATAATCGCATTGCTCCTCATTGAGAGAAGTTTCAGTACTAGAATGGCTAAGCTAAAAGTATTTTCATGCCTCAACATTTCTTATTTATCTTTGGAACAATGAGCTCTCAGTATTTTGAAAGACTAAACAAAAGAAATCACGAGACTCATAAACAAACCAAGTGAAGACTTTTCCTGCCTTAGTTGTCAAGATAGTCACATGTATAATGTTTTTATTGAAAAACTAAACCAAGTATTTAAAGCAAATTCAAAACACCTTCCCACTTCCTCCAGTTATTAACAATATAGTGGAAAATATACAAGTTCACTTGTATGTTTTTTTGCTTGTGGGATCTACGATCATTTCTGTAAACAGAAGGTAAGATGTGGAAATTCCTTTGCATCGAAGAGAAACCAAGCACAATAAACACAGGATAAACATTGTACATCAAGTATTACTGTGAGTAATGCATTCACAAGAACCCTCTCGAAAAACTCATGGTAGTGACTGGTAGTGATGAAAGAGAGAGATGTGATTTTACAGAATAACTTCCTGGGCAGGTAGAATTGAATATCAGATTTGGGAGTAGAGAAGGTAAATTGGATGACCCGTTTTCAGTGCACTTGGTCTAATACTCTATTGCACTCCTAAAAACTTGTTTAAGAACACTTCTTTAGAAACTCTACAATTTTGGTAATGCTATCTCTTAGCAACTTTGCTTTTCAGCTTGTTAAGAGGGATTTGTTTTTCAAATGTAACTGGCAGCTTGTTTCACCCATGGAATGCAATGTAAAAATTAAGATTAAGCCAAAAGAGAGTCATCCCAACATAAAATTGCAGCAAAAACTAAATTAGAAACTTAGATCCTAAAGCCCAAACCTTTCCAACCATTTCAAAAACTGAGTCATTCCAACTCAACTATTTTCTCAAGTTTGAGTTGTGGATTGTATAAAAGACAAACCTGACTATTCTCCACACTGGCACACTTTTTGGATCGCTGATGTCAACTGAAAGGCAGCTTTAAACACAACCACAAGTTGCCAGCAAAATGGTAACTATTCCTCTCACTCAGAGCACACAGGGCATTCATTTTCTGAGTCTGTGCTAACTGATTTTTTTTGTTACTAATATGTGCAATTTTCTGATCTGTTACCTGATATTTCTTCAGGACATAACTTCTGATATGAAAAACTAGTGAAAATGCAGTCCTTAGGCATAGTTCTAGCTCACATATGTGCACACAGCTTGCCACTGACTTCAACAGGAGTCACAGTTAAACAAATTTAAACTAAACGTTAAGCTTCTGGTAATTCCCAAGATAAACACGAGTAGGCCCCTGTGGTGTGATAGCCGTTAATGCAAATGCACAGCTTTGTTGATATGTAAAACCTTCTAAGAGCCAGAAGCTGGTTATTCTTAGTCATCAAGATGAGATTTGAATCTTTGGGATGTTTGCCTAACCCTGTCAATTTAATCCATTCTGAGTTACAAATTACAATACTACAGAAGTCAGTTAGAATTGAATCTGGATCACTGCATCATGTAAAGTTGCTGCTCAGATTACAGGCTAACCCTATGTTTGAAATATTATCAATAATATAATTACCAAAAATATTACTAGAATCCTCAATGGAAATAGATGGCCACAAAGACACATATATGAAGGGTGGAAGAGGCAGGAATTGATTAGCTTCACGCTAGAAAATTGAGTTCAAAGTCATCAGACATGCTCAGGACTGGAGGGTTTTTCTGGTTTTAGCAGCTCTGAATATCAAACCATTTAAGGGAACTTCCTAAAATAAAAGATTGCTCTACTACTGTCTACATTTAGCCCATACCTAGGGCTAAACTACAGGAACAAGTAAGGAGCTGCTGAATGCAGATGATATTCCATTGATAGCTAAGTAGGAGACATCCTCATAAAGCTGATGAAAATAAGTTTAAATAGGTCTTCACAATTCAGGCTGAAAAGTAATCTCACGTAGAAACCACATGTAGTTTTGTAGACTTTTTCAGTTGATGTGTTGAGATCCTCTTCCACTTGCATTTTCTTTTGTTGTTGTTTTTCATAGAACACTTCCTGTTTAGGAAGTGAAATGATATTCAGAACTGGGGGGTTACTGTAAGTGATTTCAATAATGTACTTCTCCTCCTACCACAACTCCAGTCCCTGTCTCTCCAAAAACACTGATAATGGTGAATGGTGAATTCATGACGTTACCTTGTGATGCAATTTGGCAGCAAGAAGTAAGAAACAGTAAGGTTGACTCAAGGCTATTATGGAGCTAACGGTTACCTGAGCATGTGTTTTATCGCTTAAAAGAGATATAAAATACTTGCTTTAAGTATATTCCTTTTGTTTTTTTCTTTTTTTTTTTTTTTCCTAAATCATCCTCCCCCAAACAACATAATTGGGAGCTTGAATTTTGTCTGTCCTTTTGAGAGAATGTACAGCTCTGCCACCACTACCAAGATGGCATACAGACACAACCCTTGATTACTGGCATGCAACAAAACCTTTGACAACATTTATATTTGTGTATTTGTTCACCAGAGTCATCTTTTTACCCTGTAACTCACATTACATTCCTGACTCCTTTTTACTACACTAACGTAACCAGAACATGAGAAGTGTTTTCAGTCACTTCTAGATTCCTAACTGAAAGATCATAGTTTTGAGAAAGATAATCTTATTTTCCAGATGTGAGAGGGATAATTTAACCCAAATTGAGGTCACTGTAAACAGAACACATAGATACAATGAATTATGAACTAAACTTCAACAACATAATTATAAGGAAATGTTGCAGAAAGGCTGCAAATTCACAAAGAGCTACTGGCATGATCATGCACTGTTGTAAGAAGGAAAGAAAAGCCAAGACAGTGTAAATAAATAAATGATGGTCTACTTCCACACTGGGAGTTTACTTTGGTATTAAAGTCAGACTTCAGTGTACACTGCAGTAACTTGGGATTTACATTTTCTAACTTCACATAAATAGTTATGGAGAATTCAGAAAAGAAAGAAAAAGCTGATAAGCCATCCATTCCAAAGATCAATGTACAGCTGGAAATACCCACCATCTCAAGATAAACAGTGACTAATAATCCTGGTGGTTGTTAAGCATCTAAAGGTAAATTTTCCTCAAACATAAGGGTGCAGACACTGTCGTCCTGGTGAAAGTCCATCTCAGAAAACTCCCCCAGGAGATGACGTTTCTACTGCACATAGTATTGCTCCCCACTGTGTTGCAAAATCTTCGGAGAGCTGTTATGCACTGTTAACTGACACTTTTCAAGACAAATGTGGACATTTTTCATTGTCGGTTGGAGTGACTTTATCCCAGTACATTCATGGGGAGTTTGGTCTATCATGGTACCGACTCTATTGTATAGAGTCCAAGCTGAAGACAGTATTTTTTTTCTGGTGTTAGCAGCTCTGAATATCAAACCATTTAAGGGAACTTCTCAAAATAAAAGATTACTACTGTCTACATTTAGCCCATACCTGGGGCTAAACTATATCAGTTGGTCTATCTCCCAGTGAACCCTCCCCAACCAAGAAAGGGGATCAGAAAAGAAGAGTGAGGACTCAAGGGCTGAAATGAAAACAGATTTAATGAAACAGCCAAACTAATAGCAATGCCAGTATAAAGTAAGCAAAGTTATGCTTAGCCCAGAAAATGGATGGTGGTCACAAAAAAACCACAGGAAGGCATGCACATAAGCAGAAAGAATCAGAAGACCCTCATTCTCACCAACCTTCTCCCTTTATACTGAGTATGTTTATAGGATGGGATACACCTGTAGCCAATTCAGGTCAGCTGCCCTGGCTGACTCCAAGCTGCTAGTGGCTTGCAAACCATGGCAGGCCTATGATTTGGCTCCAGTGAAGCCAGGACAAATACAAAATATAATTTAGTGAAAACCAAGTCCATTTATTATTATTATTATTTTAGAAACATTGATTTTATTACTGTGAAGGGATGTTATTTTATATATCTTGAAGTGAAAATCAGTATCTTTCAAAATTTTTCTGTTTCAATCTTTCTGATTTTTGTTTTCCAGTTCTAGCCTTTTGACTCCTAATTATGATTTGAAAGAGAAGATATTTTTTAAATGACACACTACTTACAGGACCTAAGTTTGGTGGTTTTTTTTTTTTTTTCAATCTTCTCTCAATGTCTGTAAAATGCTTAGAGACTTTTTTGGAGGATAATAACTTCACATAATTTGTATTAAAAAAAAGCAAGAAAGAAGAAGAAAAGATACAATGTATTTTTAATCAAATTGCCTGGATTCTTTTTTTGCAGAACTTGCTTGTCTTATAACATGAAAATACAGGGGAACTGAACGATCAAGCAACTCCCCATTAAAATAATGCAAATAACCCATTTTTAATTTAAAGATAAGCTAATTAAAAATAATGGCTGTGGACAATTCCCGACAAAGTACTTCAAAAACAAGAACCATGTATTGCATGAGACTTTAGTGTTTTTTTAATTAAGATGATTTTTCATTTCCCCCCTTCTAGCCTGTGATAATAAAAAGCTGCAATTGGAAACCAAGCAGTTTTTTCCTATTGAGAAGTATGAAGAAGCAAGAGTGATGCTGCCCCTAAATGGGAAGAAAGTACAAATCCCAGACAGTTCCACTTGGTGTTAAAAGCTGGACACAAATTTTTAATCAGGGGAAGTAAAGAGGCAAACTCACTGCTCATCATCCAGCTGTAAAGCTGTGCACTGGCATTATCTCCCTCTCTGACTCCAGCCTCCATTTCAGTGGCACTCGCAGCTCTGTCTCTGCCAAAAACTTTTACTTTCGTTCATCATTAGCTATTTGACCCCCTTCCCTTCTCTCCCATCTTCTGACAGTGATTCTTCATGAACAAAGGAGCTGTCACCAGCTGTGATGCCAACAGCAGAGATACCTGATCAAAACATAGAAATACAGACATTTCTGACTTCTGTTAATGATTACATAAGGTTAATTTATCCTGTCATTAGAATGTAATTTTCCCTACATCAGTACTGGTATAGAAATTGATAATGAGATTACCTAAAGCAGGGCTATGAGGGGGATAGCCAACAAAAGACAGGCATACTTTGGCACCCTAAAAATGAAGATGCAAGAGTAAATGTAGGAGCCTGCCCCTAACACCCCAGTCAAAGAATGAGCGGTATTATGTGGGTGTGGATTTGGCATTGGAAGGGTGATAGGATACCAGTGCATCCTGTCTTATTCCATTAGTACTAGTGTTGCACCAAGGCTTCGTGTGACAGGACTCCAGTCCCCTTTCCTGTCCTCCACGAACACAGGCTTTACCCAGCTGCATCCAGCTGTTATTCACAAAGCCAGTTCTCAAACTGGGTATAGCCATGTGCTATGGCTCTTCTGCCCTACTCTGGAGATGTGTACCAGTGTAAATGGCCAGATGAGGTAGGTTCACATCTGATTTCTGCCAGCGCAGTAGTGCAAATCAGATAAAGTACACAAATCCAGACCCTTGTGTCCATCATGCTGTTTTCCAAAGATAGCAAGCAAGAACAGGAGACATGAATTACAGCAAACAGACATAAACACAAGAACAGAATGTCCACCTGACCAGGGGAGGATTAGAAGACACACAGGACATTTCTTGGAAATGTTGTCTTAGCAGTCATAGTCTTAAAAAGAGGAGGTAAAAAGAGAGCATGTGTGTGAGGCTGCAAGTCACTGATGCAGCTTATGACTGAGAAAACGTAGCAGGTATTAGGGAAGGAATGCACGCAGAGACTAAAAAGGCCAAAGGAGCCCCCAGCTAGTGACTCCACATCCTTCCAGCCTAAGTTACTTTGTGAGTCAATGATAATTTGTATTTTCTCTGCATCTGTGCAGTCAAACTGTGCTATTTCACAGCTGTTTAGATTCTTTAGACAATATTTTATTAACTGTAATACCATGTTGGAAGTCATCACCTATTTCTAATTCAGACCTAGTCAAGAGCTCTCCCACTTACAGCCACAGTGTAGGAACTCACAGTGTCTGAAGAAAATGTTATTTGGCATCCACCCTCCTAGCCTTGTAAAGCACAAATTAATATCTCTGTTCATTTAGGGGCTTATAACTGAGGGGTGAGAAAAATCCTCTCATGCATTGGAAAGGTGGGGTTCATGAGCAATCAGAAAACCTTTGCAGACTTGTAAAAGGCAAGAGGCAAACCTTTGCAGCTCATAGGTCACATATTATGAGTAAAGCCTACAGTCATTATACAATCAAATTTTATAGACTTTAATTGACTCCTTGAAAGCAACTGAAGGCTTTTAAAACATGAGGTGTCCAAGAAAAACAGTTCTAGAGTACCTGAAGATGCTTGTAGTGCTGCTAAGGAATCCATTCAAGTTGTGGTTCTTGCTGCAAAATTTATCAAGCTGAGAGAAATATGTGCCTTCAGTTTTCAATCAGAATATTTAGTGGTACTAACACTTTTCCAACACTAATAGAGAGTCTATAGAAAAAGCTTGCTGAAATAATTTCCCCTTCTTGGAATGCAAGACGAGCTGACTTATTTTAAGTTTATTTTTACCAATTTAATCTTCAAATCTTCAAAGTTTGTTTTCTGCTCTATTTTTCAAGGCAGAAACCCAGTCTCTACAGGATTACAGCCAAATATGTGTAACATCAGGGTACACCTGGAAGTCATTAAGACCTGCATTTCAAATCCTACTGTAAGGGCAGAGTGTGGAAGACTCCTTCCACCCCCTGCTCAGTGTTGACACCCTGTTTCTGTTAGGGTAACCTTGAGCCAAAAGTGTTAAAAATAAGGAGTCAAACTGCAACAACACAATATAAAGAACTCTGCAGTACTGCTCCAGGGTAAGGTCAGAGGCCAATTATGTCAGGATGATGCAGAAAGAAACCTTGTAAAGGACCATAACATTCCCAAATAATAATGCAAAAGCTTTTGGGGATGTTTAAGCATGCAAATATTTAACTTTTAAATCCGCAGAAATAATTTTTGTTTTCTTGATTATGTTCAATTAAAAATCTTTACTGGAGATTAAAACAAAATCAATTATTTATTCTTCCGCAGTCATTCTCTGGAAAATTATGCTCAATTCCATGGCTTATTTGGATTTATTTTTTAAAAAAGAAAAAAGCTAATATGATTTAGAGCTCCTTTATATATATATTTCCTGCTAAATTGTGACTAGATATAGATATGGGATGCCAGATTGTTGGAAGCAAAACAGAAATTGCACTGTGAACTGCCATACCAGCTGGTAACCACATTTTCTAGAAAATCTGTGGGCAGGCTGTCTTAAGAAAACAGAATGGGAGCTAAAATTGTTGCTATTTTTGTGTGATAAGTAGATAACTGAAAAGGCAAAACACAACAATTTCACTTCAGAAGTGTTAGTTTTCTAACTATTCATGGGTTTTATCTCTCTTTACATTGGCTTTACCACAAAATACTCTGCTCACCCTTTTTAGCTTACATATATATGTCTACAAAATCGGCTTTTCATATTCTATTTATCTGGTTTCAAGCCAGGCACAATATCCCCAACACAACATTGTAAAGAAATGAAGAGATGGCTGCTGAGCTCAACTTTTGTACTTGCAAGACAGCATCTTTTTTTGGAAATTATATTGATTTTAACAAGAAGCATTGCTGCCACATTTGACTTACATGTGTTCATTATACAAACAACTCGATTACTTTTTTTTAGTATAAACTCCAGATTTCTCCATTCACAGAGCAACCAGCCCATTCTTTCCTTTGAAAACAGTTGAGATCTTAATAGAGTCTCAAAAAGGCTGGTATAGTACCTGGCACAGCATGCAATTTTTTTTTTTTTTACTAGCTAGCCTGAAACTCATTCATGTGAACTAAATCCAACTATTTGACTAAGGTGGGAGACTGTCCTTTTTTACTTAGGGCGAGGAACCATTTTGACACGTCTGGGCCATTAAACCTGTTGAAAGGCACCAGGCAATGCCACACATTAAAACAAGGGTTATTTTTGCATCATTGCAGATTCACCCCAGGGCTGTGAATGGCGCTGCAAATACCCCAGCTCCTAGCTTTCCCCCACAAGAGGATGGAGGGACTCATCTCCTGCTCCCTATGGGCAGAGCCCATCCCTGTTCAGCCTCCCCAGGCTCTAACCTCTGGTTTGTGTGGTCTCAGCACTGCCAGAGGAGGACCCCCGAAATGGCAAATACAGGATAACAAAATAAGTCTGGTCTCTAAGTAGCTGTCTAGCCACCGCTCCCAGGTCACTTCCAGGTAAACAGTGACAGACTTCTGGCACTTGGAAGCAGGTGGGGGAGATAGTGATAAACCTTGTTTGTCCAAGTGCAAAGCTAGACATGGGTTTTGCCATTTTTCTTCAGAAAACAGCAAGGCAGTATACCACAGGCTCTCCCCTCTGTGTGGTTCCGGGGCTTTCATGCCATCCTTGCCATCCCAGCCATCACAGGGAGCTTCTGAGGCTTTAATGTGTTGGTGAAAAGCCTTTTCCAGTTTAAGCAACATGAAGACTGAATGAATCCTGCACCTTAAACACTAGTAACAAGGTAGATTTGCTGGGAGTAATTCTCCCCAAGCAAAGCCAGATGGCTGAATGGGGTGAGCAAGCAATGTTTGCCTCTTAAGTGTGATTTCATTATTATTACAACTTAAAGAACTGATTGTTAAAAGTGCAAGTTTCAGGGCTAAGACCATATGCAGCCACTGCTGGAAGCACTGTGAAAAAGTGATAAAGGATGAACCAGAGCAGAACTCGTTGTAAAGCAAAGAGACAAATCAAGGTTGAAACTGATACGGTTGTGCCCTGGAAGTGTAAATAAATGCGAAATGCAGAGGGATTTCATTCCTGAAGTCTTACAAGGACTTTGCAAATTCAGAGAGGAAGAGAACATTATGTTTTTGCTGCTCCACATGCACAAAACTGATCCACCCCATGAAACTGCATTCATTTTTATGAATTTTCTTTCTTTGCAGCATGTAATCCTGTCGACACAGAGCACCTTGTCTGGGTACTGAACATGAGTGCAAAATATTTCAGGGTGAAGTGTTTTCTTGCCATGCTTGCATGGGGAGTAATGGAAACACAGAGAAATAATGTCTACAAAGGTCTCCTGACACCCAAGTTGTGGCCAAAAAAGAGCAAAGCCACATTTTTAGGTAGAAGGTAAATCTCTCAGTGAAGACTGGGGAGCACAGGCCAAATGACTGCTTTGAAAAGTCCTTCTTTATTCCTGCTCTTCTTGGGGTGATTTGGTTTTGTACTTCTCCCATCATAAATCAGCATTTAAATTTTGAGAAAAACTGCAAACAATTAGGTGTGTGTACTGGTTTGTAGACGGTAAAGCTGAGCCATTTCTGAGGCCAGCCTCGGCACAGGGACATTTTACACTAGGTTAACAAAGTAAAGACATGTTAAAAGTAAAATCTTTGAAGAGTATTAGGAGCAAATACTCTTGTGTTTAACATTGACCTCTGGGACACACAGAATCTGGAAATAACTGCAGTAGTATTATCCAAGGGTCTTAAGGAGCTGGAAAACATTTAAGCCAGCACTGGACTTCTGCCTTGACTCCTGTTTTCCCAGGCCTGCAACTCTAAACATCAGACTAAAACCCTCTCTAAAGCCAGGCAAATATAAACTCACATCACTTCACGTTTAACTCCATATATAGTTAATTACAAATAGAGTTAGTGAACTAGTGTGTGTTAGTTAAAATTATACTGACAGGCAAAACTCTCTGTAGCATTTAATACAGTTGAGCAAATGTTTTCCTCCTGAAAGTGCCCTGGGAAATAGGGAGTGTAGGTTAAGTAAGGTACTTAAAATGTGAAAAGCACATGTAAAGTATCACCAAATATATTCTGAGTTGCATAAAAGATATGCCTTGTTCTAGCAGCTAACTTAAACTCTTAGAAATTAGAAACACCTGCACAGTGTGTCTCAACACTGTATTTATTTGTAAATATTTATAAGCATTTAAACTACTAATGTTGTTGGCATTGTTAAATCTTGATTGTGAAGTTTGTAAATATTCAAAAGAAGCAGATGTTTACCAATCCCATTTACCTTTAAGGGAAAAAATGTAAAACTGGAAAGAAAGCAGATTGTTAAAGTGTTTTCCCAACAGAAACAACCAAAATAAATTTCTGCAATCTGAAGACTATAAGGAGTGATTTCAAAGGTCAGAGGATTACAGTCTAAACCATGAAATGCATTTTATTAGATTAATAAAATGTATGATTTTGCTAACTTAATTATATGAACAAATTAGCTGAAAAGGAACTTCAGAGCTTGACATCCCAAATTAACGCCGGCTATGGCGAAGGTGCAGCAGCCACTGCCCTGCTCTCAGCCTTTATCTCTGCACAGAGCCGTTTCCAAAGTACAACTGAAGGAAAGAGCAAGGAGGGTTCTCAGGAGCAGGGGTGATGGCTGCGGCAGCGGCACTGTGAGAGCAGAGCCCCGCGTGGCTGTACGCCTGCAAGGGCTATTCACGCTCTTCAAAGAACTTGGTACTGCTCTGGGACTGAAGCTCCAGAACAGGCTCAGTTGGTGCCAAGGAGGCCTATACTTGGCTCTGCTGAGTAACCAAAACACTAATTCAGTTCTCTGTTCATCTGTTTTAAATCATGCTTTTAAGTGTATTTATGTGATAAAGAATTGAAGCTGTTTCTTTTGGCCACCTAAATAATTGGGACACTCTCCTTTTCAAATAGATTGACATTTAAGTACAACAAGCACATTGAAAAGTGAATTTTGGCTCGCAGAGCCTTGAATTTACTTAACTCTTTCAGAGCTTAATAGTGGCTCTTTTCAAAATCAGGTTTCTCAAGGAAATACAAGTCTTCCAGGGCTCAATCCTGTTCCCATAGAAAGCTTAATTTAAAACAACCTCAAAAAGAGTGTTGTAGTGTGGACAGTTTTAAACAAACAAAAAAAATATTTTCAGATAAAACCCCCACGTTATTAAATTTGTAAAGAAACTCCATCCCAAACCAAATGACTGAAATTGTTTACTCCTACTACATCAGCAGTGATGAAGAAATGTATGGAAAAAAAGATGCCTTTAAAATAGGGTGGTAACTTCCCAGGAAACAGCAGCAGAGAGAAATGCAATAGTGCCACGTTTTGCAAGATTGTTCTCATTAGGTTTATGAAAGTTCAGATTCACGTTCACTTGTTTAATTCACCTGTGCAGATAGAGGTGGAAGGAACAGTGCCTCTGCAGCTCCTTCTGCTGTGATATTAAATATGGCAAGGTTATAATTTAATACACCACCACTGAAGAACTGATTTATGGCCTTGGGGAGGTGGGTGGGTCTCTCTTTTCCAATATTTTACAATTTGCTTGGACAACACTGGAAACAAACTCTTAAGATTTCTCAAGTAGAAAAAGCTTGATAGTGCTAACCCCTGTAAAATAAGTTCAAATTTATCTTCCTCCTTAAGCACGGTTCACTACAGATGCGTGCTTTGCTGATCCATTTCCCCACTCACTATTTTAGGGTTTACATACTGGGTTGAAGAAAAAAAACCTAAGCTTTTGCCATTTTTACTTATTATCCATTCCTCGGTCTATCACTATCCCGTGCTAGTGAAATAGCATTTCACTTCAGTAGCATCACCATCATGTGCTCACCCCATTAGTAAGCCCCTCTCAGAATCCACTGTTTCAATCTAGCAAGATGTGATAGTGATGCAACATCCACTAAAAACTAAGGATTAGTGCTATTTCCAAATGAGAGAATGTTCTGAAAGGTCCTCCTTATTGCTGTGTGTCTGCATATATATCCTCAGTATCCTTACACAAAACCAGTCTTTTTTTTTTTTTTAAATAACATCCTAATGTGTCATCAGCTTTGGATAGGAAAGGAGATGTATATGATTCCAACATTTGTAATTTTCAAGGTCATGTAGGCCGAGTCATAAAGGAAAAGCTCTCTTGGGTTCGTGCAGCAGTGGCTGGACATGCAAACAAATGGCTAGTTCTGGAAACAATTTCAGCCTGATTTATTGGAGTTAACCTTACATGGACTTGGGATTTTTTGTCACACTGAAAGAAAAGCAGAACAAAACAAAAAGCAAAGCCTTCACTTTTTTAGATTGATGATACGAAGTCATCTCTTACTTATGCAATATCATCTGGCTCTACTTCCTCATGAGGACAGCCATGTCCAAACATGTCCATGTTTGGACAGCCATGTCAAGAGCCAAGAAGATCTTTCCAGCAAAGCCAAAGACCTCTCCTGGTTATAGTGGGGTACCACAACAGCATGATGGGATGTAAGGGCCCCTCACTTCTCAGCATGAGATGGGCATTCAGATTTCCTTTCTTAATATTTAACCCCATCTTTAGCTGTCCTCACCAACCCTTGCTTCTGTCTTCAACCATCCCTGAGTCAGCTGTACACACAAGCCCAGACTCAGCCAGGTTGTCACCATAAAGTGTATGTTTTGCTGCTCTACACCACAACACATAGCAATACCTAATTTTGCTAATGGTTACCCTTAGGGGACTGAGAAGACCATATTAATAGTAATTCAGATTGGGATGCTCTGAATCAGCAAGACACATAACAAAATGAAAATAGCAGCGGCTTTGCATCATTACAACTCTACCCCTTGTGGATTTTCTGCTAGTGGCAATCTCCATGAGCTGGTGTAGACAAAAATATTCCCCTCTTAATACCATTCTCCCTCTCTTCAACTTCTATACTCAGAGAAAGCTGAGTTTACTAAGTAGCACTACTTTCTTATTTTAATGAATGCATGCAGAGCATATTTATATGAGTATTAGAGCACAGAGGTTTAACATAAATCTTTCTTTTTGTAGATCCCACATTCTACTATTTGTACAGTTTTATTCAAAATAACTCATACTACAAGTTCAAGTTAGAACAACAGCAAAACCAACAATCCCTACTATTTACTGTATTAGTTTTTCCAACAATCTTCTTGCCACTTCTGAAGGTTACACATTGGGATAACAGTCACTAATAAAACACAAAATGGCATTAACGCTTCACACAAGAACAACTACAAGATCTTCACTTGCAACTCTTTGGTATAAACATGCAAGGGTTTCTTTCTCAAGCCAGTGAGATGCTAACCTTGTTTATTTGAAAATGCAAAACAACATTCCCCATCCAGCAGTGTCACTCTGACCTTTGTGGGGAACCTTGGTTCCCCCCATGCAGCATAACAATGCCACTTTTGTGTAGCCAATCTAAGGCTATGGGAGTCAGGATTTACTGCTCCAGCAATTTAATCATAACCTTCGTACTTTGTGGCTTATTCAGTTCATATTCTAAAACAAAATATATAAAACGCCAGAACTTTTTCCTTGCTTCTCCTATCTGTTAACTATTACTCATAATCATTCACTTTCCAAAGACTTCCTTTTACTGCAAACACAGGAAGGAAAACCCCAGAAACAAAATGTGCAAAATTCTTGCTCTAGTAACACTAAGTGAAGAATATAGCTTTAAAAGCTTTCACTGAATTGCTTTTTTGTGCACCAAGCAAAAAAACCTAGCTGTTCTTAATATCTGAAGTATTTCTATGCCCACATTCAATCAATGAACAGGGAGCAAAAGTTACAAACCTTTTAACAGCTGAAAATAGGCATTAGAATAGTAATTTTCTAACCTTTATTAACTGCAGATGCATGCCTGATGTGTATTTAACATGCATTTTTAAAGGAGATTTACAAATAGGTAAAGCAGTGGCTCTGAACTGCAGGCAACAATAATATGGGAAAGATAATGTGCAAGTGCAGAGTGAATGTTACAGATCTGTTCCTGAAATAAGCTGAAAACCTATGATTCAATTAAATCAATAGAAAATAGAGTCGCTCAAGCACTCTAGGGCCTAAGCTGTAAATCTCATCACTGAACACAGTCTCCTTTTGATTTTCCCTAAGGGGGGTTACCTGCTTATCCAGGAAAGATACTCGTGGCATGATCTGCATGCATCAGGGCAGTACCTGCAGATGCCTTTGCAAAGTGTGCTCAGCCTGGCAGGTTTGCCTTAGGGGGGGTCCTGCAAATACCTCCTTTCACTTTCAGTCCCATGTGGTTTCACACTTCGACCCCACAAGTTCACTTTGAACTTCAGGTTCAAACAAATGCAAAATCTCAACACAAAAGACAGTCAAAACCACTGCTTATTGTGGGAGAAGCAAGCCTAACTGGGTATCAGATGTTTTTAAATAAAAAATATGAATTAACCTCATCTTTTCAGTGAATGTTTCCTTACAGCATGCTATGAAAACAGGACACTGCAGATCCTTCCTCAGCTTCAATATGAAAGTTTCTTAATACTGCCATTGTGTTTTTCCATGTGGTGTCATATATATGCAACCATTTTCATATCACGACTGTTCAAATGTACTGAGATAGTATGTACAAGTGCAGTAACATTTTTTATTTCATATGACTAACCAGTTTAACGAACATCGGTCAAGGGAGGGAAATCAAGTTTAAATTCAAGTCTATCCTTTGCTCCCTATACCAAAAGAAACTTAGTGATAATTTTGGTTTTCCAGCAAAACACATAGCCAATGACTGATAACAGCCATTTATTCTATCTCAGGTTGCTATGCAAATATGTGATTAGGACTTAGCCCTACTGAATTCTAAGTTGTTTTAGAGTTTTATTGAAGGGAAGTTTTAAAATCTCTCACAGTCATATTCCAGCACTTTTAATGCTGCTTTGATAGTGCAAAGCACCTGACTGTTTGTTTTGTGTAGTTCAGAATAAGAAAATACTACAGCAAGTGAATGGCCAGCTCTAACTAGAGACTGATATCTTGCATACTTGTATTTCTGCATCTAACTGACATAGTCGGCTTGGGGATTGTATGAAGAAAAGTCAGGCACTTAAATACAGAAGCTTATAGTCATCTTCAGGCAAAAACATAAAAAAAACCTGTTCACAATCAAAATAAATGCATGAGCCAAAAGCAAGTGGCTACATGTGCATTTACTGTGCTAAACTGTGGAACTAAAATTTTTGAAAAATCAAGACCTCCTCCCATACATAGTTGCCATTCGAGAATTTGTTTCAGCCTTTGCATTCTATATACACTTGCCACATATTGATTTTTTTTTCCTTTAAAGCTAATCTTTTGACTTTCCAACTGCAAAGAAGAATCTCTGTCAGGCTGATTATGAGAAAAGCTCACTAACAGTTCATGCATTTGATGTTCTGGCTATAATGTTGTACAAATCTAATGTCATAAGTCCTGGGTCATGTACAAATACAGAAAACAGCATCAAAGATGTAGCTTTCCCGCAGGTATTGGTCTTTCAGCTTGCAGAAGACTCATTCATTTCAAAACATACTGGAATAACTGACTGAATGCACTGAAGCCCATAACTGTCTACTCTACATAAGCCCTTTTATGACATTACTTTACTGAATGTCTTGAAACATTTTAAAGTTTTATTATAGTCTTTGAAATCAACAAAGCAATTAGTGAGACTTGAGACTGTGGGCAAACAAAACAGCCATCAATAGTTCTTTCTAAAAGTCAATGGATGTATTGGATTTATGAACCAAGTGTGTGTGTCCACAGACACACCCTTTCATTTTTATAACTATAGGTTAGGCTTCAAGGAAAAGTCCATATTTCCTAAAACAACTTTTATCACTGTTTTCTGATATAAGTAATAACAGGGGAGAGAGAGAATGGAGATGATTAGATCTGACAATAATATGGGCAGAGTAGTGGGATTTTCCCCCAACTGTCAAGGGGTTAGATAAATAATAAAGATATTTTTGTATTAATACAAAATTAATAATAAACATATTCTGTATTGATATAATAAGGTCTTTCCCAAAGATATTAGCACAGTTGAAAAGCATCATATATGTCCAAAACTACCATATGACATGATATGTGCCATTGAAAATAAAAACAATAACAAGACTTCCACCCACAACAGCAGAGTCAAAGGTGGAGATACAGCCTGTGTCTAGAAGTGAAGAATCTGTTACTGTAACAGACTTTTCAGAAGAAAGTTTTTGTAATGGGAGGGAAGACTTCATATATGTGTTATTGCACATGAGCAGAGACAAAGGAGGATACATTCTCTGGATCTTTCAATACACACAGGAGATATCTGTAATCAATGCTACCTCCACATGCAGCTAGCTGGCTTTTGGTAGATGATATGCATTCCTAATTTGTTTCCTGAATAACCAGAAGGTGTGTTTACTACTGTGAAATGAAGTTAACATTTATAAAGCATAATTATCTTTAAAAAATGACTTTGGCATAACTTTCAACAAAATCAAAAAAGACTGGAAAAGAAACAAGGACTGCTGTATCTTATTAAAGTTAACATTTTATTGAGCAGGTCAGAAGTCAGCTGACAGAAGCCAGCTGTCTGTTCTTAGTCTCTTTCCTCTCTGACCTCTCCTGGGAAGGGGTGTATTCTAACAAATGAGTAACAACTTTATTCTGATTTTTTGTCTTTATTCTGGTGTACTTCTGGTTAAAAGTTTTGATTCACAATAGTCAAGATCAAAACCACAAACATCTGGGTGTCCTACAGGCTACAAAACTCTGGTTGCTACTTAGGTTTCTAGCCAAAGATTATAAAATCAAGCTGAGATTGAAGCATATAATTACTGTAGGACATTAAATGTGAATAAGATAAGTAATCTAAAAAAAGAATCACAACAAAAGTTTATTCACCTCTGCTTGTCAGAGTCACATCTACCTATCATTTATGGCATACATATTTTTATAATTTGATGCAACATTTACATTAATCAAACACTTTCAGAGTTTCTGGTTCATTACTTGCATGGCACTATATCAATTGCACTTTACTTACTTCCCTAATCAAAGAGTATCTGAATTCTTTGGACTGTACAAATGGATATAGATTTTACAGGAACTGAACAAACTAAATGCATATGCATTATTTTAACTGTGAAGCATTTATATTCCCTCATAGCTGTGATTTCTAATCCAACTGGCTAATAGTATTCACTGAAAAATCACATTACAGTACAGTAATTTAAAGGTATAATAAACACACAACACAGTAAATAGTAATGTTCTAAGATCTTGCCATTCCAATAAAGCTGTGATTCAGTCAACTTCAACCATGGACGTAAACCATTCCAATTTATCAAAATGAGAAAAAAATGTATCAAGACCCATTGAGCTCAGTGGGTTTTAAATAAAAATTTAGGTTCTGGATGGATTACAGGTAAGCACACTCTTGAACTAGAACCTAAGGACATACACACTGAAGGATGCTGGGACTCCAATGTTACTTCAACTATTCTCTGTTTAAAGTCCTTTCAATTAAATCTTCCCCCCCCCACCCCCTTCTTTCCTATATTCAGTGAAGTCTACTACAGCTAGCTAAGTCAAAGGCTGTTCTGTATCCTACATCCAAGCACAGTGTGAGAACTTGCCATGCATTGAGCAGGAGACACTAGACATGAGACATGCAGCGGTGCTGTTCTTTGACCAATGAATCCTTTCTAAATCTGCAGTGTGGGAGCTGCCTAACAGCATCTATAAGTCTAATGCCAAAAGGATTTCCCAAGGTGGGCACTGATGATCATTTAAGGGATTCCTAAAGCAGTTACTAATATTTTGTGCTCAAAACCAAAGAAATGAAACATTTTCAGGACACTTCTGGTTCACACACCCAACTGGTCTTTCTTATGAGGCCCTACTGAAGTCTACATACTTGCTTGGACACTATCGTACTATGCTTTTTATCCTTTCCCCATGCTGGAGAGACAGAGCACAAAGGACAGGAATGTGGGCACTTTGAGGACTTGCCAACTCTACTGACATTGGTGCTAAAACCCTCCTTCTAAGGGTCATCAGTCATCCTGTCAGTTAGGACAGCATGTGGTTGGCAGGCAAATGGCCACAGTGTGGGAGCACAGAGTTAACCTGCACAAGCATCCAAACACATGTGAGCAGGGGCTTCCAGCCCTGCCAGCACAGACAGCTCTGTCCCGTGCTCACAGGAACTGTCTGCATTTCTAATACTGACAAAATTCAGGGCTTTCCCCCAAAATATTTCCCCATGGCAGAGTGACCATAAAGGTTTGAGGAGGAAAGTGCTCAAGGCAGAAGAAATTTGAACTATTTTATTGGCCATTTTAGCTTCAGAATATTTTGCACTTGAAACTTTTTTGAAAAATGTGTGGTTCTGTGTCAGAGTAGTTATTTTTCACGTACACCAGCAAACATGTTTTTGAAGAAAACACACGAAATGGGGCAGGAGAGGCTGGGCAGGTTTTACCCCTATTATTAAATACTAATATTAGCTAATGAATTACAGAAAATCAATTCTAATAAAAATAGCATTTACTTTGTAGATCCATGTGGTATCTTTTCTTTTAATACTGGAGTTTTTATGTGGCATTTAGAAGCTTTATTGTTTCAATAGCAAAGGTAAAGAGGTTAATTCCTCTTTAACAAGGGGCTCTCCCCACCTTTCCCTCTCCCTTCTCCCTTCTCCTTTTTGGCTCGGCCTAAATTTCTAACACTACCTTATGAAATGCAGTATACAGCTTTTAATTGTGCCCAGAGGCAGTACAACTTCAGAGAGGGTTTGGAGCAACTGGCAGAGGATTTGCAGAACAGCTGTGTTCCAGGAACATGTGCAGCACAGTGCAACAGCCCCGTCAGCACCTGCACCCGCTTAGCACACCCACCCCCACTGCTCCACATACGCTCCACATCTGGGATTAATCACCCCTTTTAAAGGAATTAACTTAACGTTTTTATTTTATTATACCTGTAGGAACATGATGCTATATTAAAATCTGCAGCTTATAAGTAGTATTTTGTTCAAGCCAGGGTTACTGGGGGGAATAAAACCTCCCCGTGCTTTGCCAAGAATGAATTGTTTTAATATCCCAACATTCAATATTATTTATTATTAAAGTCAAGCATTGCTTTGGTGAGTAACTGGCTTTCTCGTGCTTTAACCTCCTTTTCCCCACTGAACCCTACCTTACAATTTCAACATTTGCTGGAAATAAGCTCCCATAGTTCCTCCCCCCCTACCATTTTCTCAGGTTCAAAAAACAAACAAACAAACCAACCTTTAAAAAAGTGACATTATTTAAATGTCATTCAGTTCCAACAGCAGTATTTGCTTACATAGTTTAGACAGCACAGAACTCAGTTCCTGCGTGGGTTATGCCACATTAACCATTTACAATATATTTTCACGTTAATTCTACAAGGGAGAAATCATATTAGATTTGCCCATTTTGTATAACTTATAATGGAATTCAGCAACATGAATCCTGCTCATTATAATAGTGACAACTAGAGAGGCAAGCTGAAAAGATGAGGAAGGAAATCAGCTCTGTTATTAATTCATTAAAACACATGAATTTCCCAAAAGTCAGACACCCAAGTGAACACTTTTGAGGCAAAACCACAAAGATTTGCCACTATTGCTGGCACTTGGGAGTGCACTAGAATTCACTTGTAACAATTTCTATGAATCAACAGTTTATCCCAGAATCTGATGCACCAAAATCCACAATAGAAAAATACAATGCTAATACTCTTTGCATTATTGTCCAGAGACAAAAAGGCTTACTGTTAAAGCTTATCTTACAACATTTCACACTAAGAATGTTTTCATTGGTATGCATGAAAGGTTTTTGTCTTGAAACCCACCATTTATCTAAGAATTGGAATAGAATTACTTATCCCCCCAAATCTTTGGGTATATACCATCCTGGGTTTCTCAATAAATATTTACCTAATTTGAAAATAAAGTCTGCAAAATTTTTTTAAGATATGAAACACTCTGAAAATTATACAAAGAAATACAACATCCAACATCAGTGTGAATGTTTTATCTCAGTTGTTTTTTTTTTTTTTTTTTTTTCCCAGTGGTAGCTACAACATAGTTCTTTTGCATTATATAATTTAGTTGCTTAATATTGTTCCACTGAGCTGGAACTGTTTGGCAGCAAAAGAGCTCTTAAGCCAAAGCCATATTGGTCATGGCCATTCTTCAGGATAATTCTTCTTGTAACTGAAGAATTGGGCAAGCTCAGCAACCTCCTACTCCCATTTATCTATGGTGGGTACCCTCTTCTTGAAGCAGATGGACTGCAACACAAGACTAATCATTTTTTTTGGCTCACTCTATCCAATGTCTTTACCAGTTTTGCTCAGTTGTTCTTCCTTCAGAGAAGATTTCCCTATTTCTGTCACAGTTTATTTATAGTGACTGTAGCCTAAAAATCTAAGTACTTAATTGAATAATTGTAGATCTGTTTTGAGAATTACTGTACTCTGCTTGAATATTATTCATATTACATATTTTAACAAGGAAGAGGGAAGAAGGGAAAATCCTGCTGCTCCAGCCCATGCTGGCAGAGAAACATTCCTAACTCACCCAATTTCTCACTCCCTCTCATCTTGGGAACAGTCCCCAGGAAAAAACCACTCAACTCCACAGAATCCCATGGCACCATTTTTGGGGACATACTCCTTTTAATGGAGGTGCTGAGTGTGGTTTTAAATTTACTTGGTATTTCTTTATTATTCTATCACAGTTTTATTACGAGGACATGACAGATGTGTGTAATCTGAGCCTTAGCTAGTTTCTGTCACCCTGGTTTTAATAGGGCTGAGCAAGTTCTTATGCCACTAACTCATTGAGGAGTTGTAACCAGGCTGATTTATGCAATGAGCAAATACACATCTCTTTCTGAACCTGCAGTCTAGACTTACCAAAAATGGAAACAAATGCATGCGTAGCTGCCCATGTAAGTGGTGAAAAAGGAAAAGGAGACTCTATTAAATCAGTAAAGCAAATACACGCATGCACAGCTTAAGTTTTGGAGCCACAGCACACTGACCATCCTGAATGGTAATTTCCTGTCCATTACTGGAAAACAAAATCCAAGGGGCAGAGGTTGGGATAAACTGAGTGCAATTTTAAGTACTGAAGACTGGAGATGGGGACAAGGGGGTAAACAGAAACACAAATCAAGCATTCCTACTTTTCCCAAATTCTAATATTTGAGGGTGGCTGTGTTGCTGTTTTTACCTTTAAATACTTCCCTCACTGCTGTTAGGGTGCACAGGGAGGAAGCTGGCCCTGCTCTGTGCTGGAAGGGGACAAGGTGAGTTGAAGAGGTACCCTCCAGTTGGAATTTTTCTATGACTCTAATCAAAACCCTCAAGAGATGCTGAATCTGGCAGTGCCAAACATACCCAGGAAATGTAAAATTAGAACTGATTACCAAGACATTTGTAAACCAGAACCCTCTGATGCCATTATATGGTCATCTAATAGTTGGACAGAAGCCTTTGCTGCCTGAAAAATGTTGGATGGAGCAGACTAATTTCAAAACAGTATTTGCTGTGCTGCCAGCTTTTCCCTGTGGAAAAATAAAATTGCAGATATCCTGGGAACTGATAAATTTGCCAAGCTGTAAGTCAGGTTATGAATTTAGAAAATATTTTTTAAAAAAATATCAGTAATTAGATGGTAAACTGAGAAGTAAATCTGTATCTCAGAACTATATGAATGGATTACAACAGAAGCAATGTTTTCAAAAGTACTAAAGTGATGGAGCCTGTATTTTGCAACTAAAAACAAGGACCCTGGTCCTCAAAGCCTAAGAATAGCTCTGCACAAGGAATTTATGTCAGTGTAAGAAAATTGTCTTTGAACATGATTCTTTCAATGTATCTCCACCATCAAAAATTCTAGTATCTATAAACATCCTGGGGAAAAGTGCTCGTACTCGTCAAGGAACTCCTAAAAGTCCTTTTTTTAATCATTAGAAGCAAAAACCTAATAAAGCCTAGTACAGTCTAATGGACTTAGGCACTGTGGTGCAAAATAATTTTGGTGCTTTAGGAAGTTTTACCAAAGAGCAAGATGAGTACAGATTGCTTAATAAAATACTAAAAACCCAAACAAGATACAGGAATACACATATGATTTGTTTCCCTCCAGGGAAAGGAGATTTACATCTACTTCCATTTATGAAAATCTTGTCTCTAAATTTTGATGTAAAACATGATTTATTTTTTTTTTTTAAATATATTCCACTCCTCAGAATAAATCTCATAAAAATCCCAAACATCACAGTCTGAAGAACTTCCGGTGGCCAAAGACACAGTTGGACCAGGTGAGCTACACATCAAATAAAAGAAGTTAAAGTTTTTAAGAGGCCAAACCACTATTTTCCCCAGTTTTCAGTCCAATGTCCCAGGCATTTATTACATACTTTACTATTTTCAAGTAACGATTTTTATTAATAGTCCAGCAGCCTCCATTTTCTATTTGGCAGAAGATAGACTCACTTTTGATGGGAACTAGACATGGTCAGATCTACTCAGTGTTAATGAAGACTCTGCTTAAAGCCATGTTTATGGATGCAGAAAAAGCAAAAGGCGGCTGAAAAAGACAGTGTGAAGAATTTGCCTTAGGTTTAAAACCAGAGTGGTAGAGTCCTGTGCCCTGTACACTATTCATTTATCAACACATTTCTGTATAGTAAGTTCTTGATACACATTACCAGGGGGATCTCCCACTGCTTTCTATGCTGCACAAAATGGGGGGAGGCAAGGCAGTGAGGAGAGAAGCAAGCTTTGCAGGAGCACATGTTCAGTCCTGACTCAGGTATTTCTCTTCTGTATCCTAAATGGAAGATGCTGATTCATCATAATTTTCCACTTATACAATAGCTGTTATTTATCCAGTCTGAGATATCTGTCACTGGTTTAGGTTTTACTTACTTGTCTGACCTTGTAATTACTGAAAGTATGGATGCTATTTATGATTAAGACAAATTTTGTGCAATGCTCATTTTCCTGTCTGTCTAGTAATCTGTGCTCCAGAGCCATCCCATAACTCCACTCTACAAAAATAATTTTACAAATACTCACTCTCTTCATTATTGTCGCAATTTCTGCTAGAGAGAGCCCAGGGCTGGTAGAGTGCCAAACAGGGCTTAAACATACTCAAGAGCTTCAAAGAGAAATGCACACAATGCTATTGATGTCAGCCTCTCACTTTAATACATGCTTAAATTCACAGCATTAAAAATAACCAATCAAGGCTTTTTCTTTGCTATAACCCCTCTTACAGTGATCCTGAAATCTGTGTTTAAAAAAAACACTACAACTATAGCTTCTGCATGGTGTTTAGTACACTCAAAGTCATAACATGATTTTCATTAGAGGGAGAAATGTTTGGAAAACTGTTATATGAAGCCCATAAATCTGAAGATAAATAATGGAAATGAAACTTCCCATGAAATGCCCAACTGTTCATTTTATTTAATATTCTCCATTGGTGAAAATAAATTCAAAACCAACAAGACTTGTTTATGCCTGCCTTACACTGTTCTTTGCATTTGAATAGCAACTGCATATTAATTTATCAGGATCCCATAAATTATAATTAGCCAGGAGAATTAACAACATAAATCCCTAAATTTAAAATGAACCTGCCCTGCTCTCTCTTCCCTTAGCCCTAAAGTGAAAAAGAGTCATAAAACCCATCACCGCTGTTTGATCCATTAAACTTTTGAGACATTCTTATTTCATCAGTACTACTGGAAGTAGATGCTTTGCAAAATCTTTTTTAAAGTTACAGTAGTGTTCCTAGAAGCAAGAGGGGACATGCACAGGAAAGGCCCAGCCTGAACATGGTAGATGACACTTGCTCTTTCCACTGCATCACTAGCTGACATCAGGGAGGCTTCTCAGTATTCAGGAAATGGGCAAAAGATCTTACTAGTAAAATAGGTGAGGCACAGAGGTATCATTTCCTAAGCATACCTTTCTGAAGATAAAGGGAAAATCTAACTGAAGTGGCTATGTATTTCACATATTATGTGCAGACCTGGTAACAATAAGGATGTTCTGCGGGTGTAGCAGACGCACTGGAATCAGGACGTACCCCTTTTGCTACAATTTCAATAGCCTTAAGCATCAGTTAAGAGCAAAACAAGTAACGTCCCCATATGCCTATAAATCACCTAGGTTATTGTACTGCTACTGGTTATCCCAAATAATTTAAAGTGCTTTGGCAGAAATACATAACCCATTTATACAAATAATCAGGAACTTCAATCACAAATACAAACTTTAAAACCCAATTCCTTCCTGTTCCTGAAAGATTTGTGTGACAGATGTGAAAGACTGGAGAGCAGCAAAGTTGAAACCTGTCAGTCCCACCTGAATGCTCAGGTCTTGTCTAGTGGAGCAAGGTGCTACTGACCTGTAGCCCTGGCAGAAAAGCCCACACCAGTGCACAATGAGATTACATCTTCTCTTCCAAAAGAGCCTTTTAAATTGCAGTATCTGATAGTTTACAAGAAGGAAGTCTTTGACATGGTCTATTTTTAGTAACAGACTGCTTTGCAAGGGTCAGACCACAATGTGAGCAACCTGAAGAAAATCTTTAACAGGCATAGCAATTTATATTAAGTACTTGTCTGTTTGTTTTTAATTTGTTGCTTGAAGGAGTTCAAGCACATTTGAAACTAGTAATCCTTATGGTCTTTATACCAGTGCTGCACACAGGGAGCAGGGATTATGGAGTGGAGTCAGAGCCATGTGCCTACACCTACTGCACACACATAGCCTGGCCAGACAGCACCCAGCCATCATGGCAGTCCCTTGGTAGAATCGCCACATTTTAAAACCAGGAAAGCAGTGATGCCAAAGGCAGAAAAATATTAAATGCAAGGCTATGAGCTGAAACATAAAGGACATATGGGAGGAATTGTCAATTTGCTCCTCCCTACCCAAGAAAGAACATTGAGAAAAGACTTTTCTTGAATGGTCACCTGACAAGAAGCTACCTCCCAATGCAGCCACAATCTGCTCCCCATCATAATCTCAAGAGCCCATGAGAGACATGGTTGTGGCATCAAGACTTTGGCTGGTCAAATTCCCAGCTGGTCTATGGAAACAAACCCTCTCCCTCCTCAATCACCTGAGCTGATGCCTACCAGTCTGTGCTTGGTGGCCAAAGTGAGAGAGCCTCAAAAACTAACAGAAAAAAAAAATAGTCGCTGAAAAAAGGGTGAGCAGGGAGAGGAATGGCAATATACGCCAGTGACAGCCCATGTCTCTGGTGGGTTTAGGAACAGTTAAAGGTGGTAAGCTTCAAAGCGAGAGCCTGGCACTGCTTATCAGCCCTGTTGTTAACAGATTACCACCTTGGATTTTATTCTGTTGATACTGCACAGGTCTCCTGAGTGCAGAAAACCTGTGACCTGAACCCACAGAACAAATCTCTTGCAATACTGTTGACTGAGACTATTTTTCCTTCCTCATGATTAATGTTTCAGGGTCTGACAAAATACAGGGGCAGCATTTTTTGAACTTGATATGAGTTATCCAGGGAAAGGCTGCATCAGACACACATGCAGTACGTGCAGATAAGGTGGCTCAGATCAGCATGTGATATACCTGCTGCGTACATTAGATGAGCTGAACATGACACAGTGTATTTCTGCTCACTTCACACAGCTGATATTTATCACAGGTCCTTTCTAATGCTTATCTGCATCCTTTGGAGTTCACTTACACTATGAACAAGGTGAACTCCCAGGTGTAACATGGGCCTAGAGGTGTCAGGGGAGGTTTCCATTCAGTAAAACCAGAATACAGAGATACAGGATACATGCTTCAGGAAAACATATTTCTGTAGAATTCTTATATGTGCAAGTAGTATAAATACACCCATTATGAGATACATAAAGGAAAACTACAAACACTTCTTATTATACATACACACATTATATATATACACATTAGGATTTTCTAAACATATATGCACAGACACACAAAACCCTGCCTGGCTCTGCTGTTTGCCTTTAATAGTAAAGGCAGAGCAAAACGGCTTTCATTTTTCATATTTCTCCCTCCTTCTCAGTAAGAGAAATGAGATCTACCAATTTAGATACCTATGCTTATCTGTCCTTACTAAGGACCAAAGTGAATGATTTCACTAAGATTATGCAGCCAAGGAGTTATTCACCTCTCAATCAAAAGAAATCACAGCTGGAATATAAAGTATTTGTCCTCTTGTATTTAAAAGGGAAGGAAAAAAAAAACCAAACCCAAACACCAAAACAAAACACCAGAAATCAGGTTGTATACAAGAAAAGAAAGAAAGAAAGAAGTTGTTAGGCATAAATGCAAACAGCTTTACAAATAGAGGCTGGAAATAAGTATCTTAAAAAATTTCACCGCAGTATATTGTAAAGGAAGCTCCTGTATTCATTCCATGAGTGAATAGGAAAGTGCACTTTCTGTACAAGGCTGCAGAAGACTGAAAGCTCTGTAAGCCCATCCCAACTCCCTTAATTATTTTAATTGCAGCAGTGTGATGCCAAGGTGCTGAATTACCCCCTCAGGCTCTGGCTGCTTAGCCAGGAGGTACTGAATTAAACTGTCAGAACATGCAGAAAAATTGCAATGGTGCCTGTCAACGATATTTGTTAAGAGACACGGGTGAGGCTAGTGACTTGTATAGAAAAAGAGCTGCCAATGCAAAGTCGTCAAAGCACAGCACTGGAACTAATGGGGTATTCAGAGGTCTTGTTCTACTTCATTGGTTAAAGCCAACAAAACTCTTGTAATATTTGGGGCAGTTTGCTATTTATGGCTATGGTAATAAAGGCCAGTTAAAGCTGCAAAGGCAGCCAGAGTTAGTAGTCCCCACTGCTTTATTTCTAAATGGCTGAGGGGGCACTATTCCAGGTCAAGCCGTGGTTTTAACAGAAAGAATTATAAAAAAGAATTTGGTATTTAAAATCTGAAAAATTAAATGCAGAGTGAGCTACAGTTTTACAATATACTTTTCAAGTTTAAAATAACTACATTTTGGATGCCTTACACAGATGATTTTGAATTCAGTTATGTCTTAGTTGCAAAGAATACAGCTGACAATGTGGCCGAGGCTTAGCATCCTCTCTTCTTCACACATGGCAGTTTCTTTCCAGAGCCACATACCAAAGCCAAAGGTGTATTTGATAGCAAAATGTACTATGCAACTTCTAAACCCACACAACTGCAGATAGCGATCAAAGTGATTTAAAGAAGTCCTGTTTGCTGTGGCTCTACACGACTCTCTTTTAGCTATTTTTAGGAGTAAAATCCTGTGCTTGTGAAATTGAAAGGCAGACAACAATAGTTAGAGCCAGCATGTGGGCAGGTGCTATGCAAATACCTCGCAGCTCAATACAAGTGCATTGGCTCCAATGTTTTTGGTCCCTCATGAAGCTGAGTCTCTTTGGGGCAGCTAAAGCCAGTTTTGGGGGTGGGTGCCAGCTTCCAAAGAGGGGCACACGAAGAGCTGTAACCTAGATGAAAGTGATAAAAGATTTAGGCTTGGTAGGCTGGCTAAAGGCTTAATACACCAATCTGCTGGCTTTTTAGAGAGTTAGTGAACAAATTTACCTTCTTAGCCCTCCTGTTTTGACAAGCTGAGCTCAGCCCATCTAGAGACTGCAGAATATGAATCATACACGGAGAAGAATTTTGATGCATGTCTGTGGATGCCAAAGCTACCTTTTTAGCATGGCAGGGAAGTGGAAATAGAGAAAATGAGTATTTTGTCATTTCTTGGAGATGCTTGTCCCTGTCAATGACTACCCAACCAGCTCCCTCCCAGACCAGCAGGAGCAGCATCTCAGTTTTCCACTCAGCCTACAGAACTTTGAGAAGTACTACCTGTCTCATCTGGTTTGCCTACTGTAGTATATCCCAGCTTAGTATGCTTACTGGGATTCTTTCTTAACAGGTCCATATTGCCATAATCCTATATTTATTTAATGTGATTTTCACTAAGAATGTAAGTTCAAGAGAGGTTAATGATCCATTAGTGTATATTTTTAACTAACTCATTTACATATTGAATAGCCTGTATTTATTTTATTAAAATTAGCTCACTATATTCAGCTGACTGAATTATGTGAGATACCACATGGATTACACAAGAATTGCTCAGTAATTAATTTTTCCCAGACATGATATGTGGTTATTAACTATATTTCTAAACAATTAAATCTGTGAAGTGATCTCTCAGTGAAACTAAAACCTTTGCTGTTCTAATGCCTTCACAATTACGATGCTCTCTGAGCTTAAGGGTTCATTTCTGTAGTTCCTTTGTAATAAAATACATGGTGTCCTGGTACATAATGCAGGACACCAGACCACTGGAATTACAGTTCAGGTCAGGTTACAAATGCCATTTCTAAACTGTGTTTGTAACTAAAAAGCAATGGCAAATAGTGCACAATCATGAACTCATAGTCCCTTCTTGCCATCTGGGAATTAAAGGACAATCTTCATTAACTTTAAAGATGTTTCTTCCCTTCAGATTAGGGAGACAAGCTACATGTATATTAAGCAACTCATCTTATGTATTTCTCCCGAGCATTAGGCATTCCTCTGTTCCCTTGGTCCATAAATTTAACATACTGTGTCATGTATGAGAGGGGAAGGTGGAGTGATGGCTCAATGACTCTGAAGACCACACTCCACATCCATCTGTCCATCTCAGTAGGTTCACCAGAGTTCATCATTAAGCCATTTTGCTATTTTCCTGGTGTGCCATTTACTGCAATTCCATGTCCTGTCACAGTCTTGGATATCTGAAGAATATGATATGAGCGATGTGAGATATGTGAACTGCACCTTAAGACTTCACAGTCTCAATCATGCAGATATGTCTGGGAGAGTCAAATCACTCTCTGTTTATCAGAGCATACGTCTGAAAGGGATTTATTTTCTTGTACAAAAAAGAGGACAAATGAGCAAATCGGCATTACAAATAATTAAGTTGCTTAAATTTTTTAAAAGATAAGCTGTATGTTGATTACCTTGTAGCCAGAAAAGTGTCTTCAAAAAATTTTAAACTCTTCTGAGCAAGTTTCCAGGATTAGCACTGTTCTTTTCTTCTCGGGATAGTGATGGCACCTTGTAAAATGCCTCTTCCATGCTTCTTGCCAACATCAAAGTCTCTTCACACTGCATTTTTGAATGTCTTGTTCACAGGAACACGAGAGGATTTCTGTTTCTCAGTGGGAGAGTGTTATGTTTTTCCAAATGCAAACAAAGGGTATTAAAAAGCCCATAGTGCTCATTATACCACTGCAGCCCACCAGAAACAAAAGTATGGATTCAATTTTCTACAACATAATGACTATATCGTGTACAGAACTGGATGAACTAATTTATTACTTAGGAATCGTACTAATTGCTGGGCCCTTCTGTCTTCGGTTGCAGTGACACATGCAGAGAAAGATCAGCTTTAGGGCTAGATACAAATAAGATCTGTCATAAAGGAATGCTGTCGTTATTTGATCAAATCTCCCATTAGCTCAGCATTAGCGACAAAGAGTATAACCAAAGACAAACCATCAAGAATTAACATATTGTTCCACAAGAAGAGAAGAAAAATAGTATTAACATTTCTTGGAATTCAATTAGTCTGAAGCTTTGTTTTCAGTGCCAAATAAGGTGCATTTTCTGTTGAGATTTGTTTTCCAGGGTAAAGAGAGCCTTGTCTCTGATAGGATTAAAAATCAAACAAGCCGAGTTGGATTAGGTACCTAATGATTAACAAAACAAACACCTTTTTTTTTTTTTTTTTGTGCTGAAGACATGGAAAAGTGGAGTGAAAGAGACTTCCTGGATCACCAAGTCTCATACCCATGTTATTGCAGACACCACAGCACTTAATTATTTTCAAAAATGTATCAAGCTTATCATAATCTAGAGTAATTTCTACTATGATGTTTTCAGCATGATAGTATCAGCAATGTGGACAGAAAAAATGACAAAATTCCCTTGATGCAAACACTTTCATACAAAATTTGCAGTTATTGTATCACAGGAATTCTGGTAAGAAATGTCTGGTTTTTTTCTGAAACATTTGAAGATTTACAAAGCCCTAAGGTATATATTTTTGTCAATGTCATATCATAACATGCAAAACATTGCAAAGAAGTAAACAACTAAATAAGACGCCAAAAGCTCCTTCCTATTAATATTGCTTCAATTATTGATTTTTAAAAACTATATTGCATTTTATGTAAACTAAATTGTTCTGTATGGTCTATACTGAGAGCCTGGTGTTGCACTGCAGCACTTGTAATGCACTGCTTTTCAAACAAACACTGAAGCTGAACAGCCTTTTGCCTGAAAAATCAAATTAGCACTTTTCTAAAGGTAGAGTAAGACATTTGCATGAGTGTGCAAACTCAATCAAAAGTAAAACTTGAGTGCTGGGCATTTATATCCTGGGCTTGCTTGAATAAAGCAGTATTAAGTTTCTCACTAAGACCCAGATTTGTAAAGATATTTAGATGCAGATAAGGTACTTAGTGGTGCATTCACAAAAGCCTAGGACTTTTCTGTCTTGATGATTCATTCTAATACACAATCCATTTACAAGTCAGTTGTTGTGGTAGAAGAGATGTAGTAAAAAATAAAACACAAGAAAAAACAACAGAGGGTAGAAACCTGGGCACAGGGAAGGCAACCATGATGGTCCCAGTGGTTTTAATACAGTCAGACTTCCACCCAGCATTTAATACATACAAATTCCCCTCTCTCCAAGACTTGTAAAGATTTCTTTTGCCAAAAGCAGAGAGCAATGGAAGAAATATTATATTTAATGACATGGCAAAGGAGAGCTCTGTTTAGAAGAAAGTCCCCGGCTGATTTTTCCTTCCCTCAGTTCTGTTTTGTAGCACTGAACTATACCTTGGTGAGAATGAATCTAAAAGTCGACTTAAGGAAAAGTTTGCTCTCTCTCCCAAAGTTTGATTCAAATCTACTGTCTTCATATATTTTAGGCTGGTTCGGCTAGACCATGGCATGTCTCAGCACTAAAGCTCCTTTTTGCAGATTGCAGCTGTAGGGGGAAATACGTCTATGTATGAAGAAAAGTGATGGAGTGAATTAAACTCCAAACACTGCCTCAAGCTAATTTTTTAATAATCTGAGTGCAAAACAGGGCCTTGAGGGTAGGCTGAGCTTTTCAGTAAACCAATCAGAACAGGATTCTATTTAAACAACAGTAAAGTCAGTCCCAGAGAGATCAAACACTTGTATACAAAGCAGCTGTATCTCACTGAGAGTCTGTACAGTAGCTCAGCATCTCAATTTCAATCACAGTTCATTCCCTGCTGGTAGTTTTTGTCTGCAAACAAGCTGAATGTGAGCTGACAAGGGCCCCCAGAGCAAATAATATGAGCACTGGAGGAAGAAACTAACCCGGACACGATGCTGACAGTTGTGTAGCCAATTCAAAAAAATTGCAAAACAAGGACCCAAGCAACCATGTCTTCTACTGTAGTGGCTGCATACCACACTAGTAATAAACAGGTAAAATGTGACTTAATGAGCTTCACCTTCTGAACTACCATTTACCTTGGCAAAGTAGGTATGTTACATTGCATAAGGGAAGGCCTTAGGTCTGTCTCTGGGGCCAGAGAAGGAGGTAGGCTATTTGATGAGGTTTTCTAAGCAATGTTTCTCCTGCATCTCTCCATCAAGGGTCTGGATTGATACTAAAATGTCTTAGCCTGCAAATCCCAACTGCCTTGTAGGCCTGCAATGGATCTGTAGAGGATGTGCCCAACCTACGAGGGCTCTGTAGATATTTTTTCAGTCTCACTCTGTGGCCAGGGAGCAGTAGAGGAGCTGCACTTCCAGCCACAGTTTCTCCCAGGGATGCTGGTCTCACCTGATTGAGGGATATCAGGATGTGCTTATTCTCCATGCCTCCTACCTATGCTTCTTTACATGAGTAACCGGAGGTGGTAAAAACCCCTCAGGAGGGACCAAGTTTATGATGCTACACCATATCACATACTACAATCTGGCCTTCTTTTCCAGGAAATCTAAGATAGCCAAGTATCAAGCTAAAAGACATGTTGGAAATACTCTACCACACGTAGGAAAAATGCATTTGAGATAACAATCCTGACAACTGCACTGTGATAATGACCCTCATCAGTTAAACAGTTAAATACACACATCTCAGCCTACAGTTTTAGAGTGGGCATCCATTAATTTGTAAGACTTGAAGACAAATTCTGCTAAATAAATGGAAGCCACCACAATTACCAACTACAGCTGTTCTAACAGACTCACCTAAATTGCTCAATGTGGAGATGAGAGATTATTTCTTTAGAATCTCCAGCTTTCCAGCATCATTACCAGCTTTAAGTAGACTTTTAATATGATCATATTCACTGGTAATGGCACCTCCACCCTAGAGGGGGAATATGGCACCTAACTGGAATAGAACAGCTATGTATTATTGGGAAAAATATCATTCTTAACACTACTTGGGCTTATTTAGAGTGGGGAACAATCTTTTTTTTTCCAGATAAATTAAAAAAAAAAAAAAAAAAATTAGTGACTTTCAAGTCCATTTATTGGATTACTGCTCATTTAAAACCTATTGGATTTGAGAAAAAGAAAAATAAGTTAGACAACATCCTGCTGTTCTAGAGTTAATTTCTTCTAAGAGGTTCAAAGCATGTGGATAAACACAGAAAATAAACATTTCTAACTCATTTCCACTAACAGGACATATAACATACAGACATTGTCCTTACAAATACACTTTTCTTTTTTGCTTCATGTCATTTTAAAGACACTTCTGTAGCCAGCATCACTAGCAGAGGAAAGTAATACAAGGGTTTTTTCCTGCATTTAGTCTATACCAGCCACAGGAGCTCAAAAATCAGTGTAAAGTAGCTGTCTTTGGAGATGAGCTAATGTTCTCCTTATTTTGCACCATCAGCCAAACCAAAGTTTATAAAACAACAAGTCTTTATGAGATTTCCAGTAACATTAATTGTTGGTCACAAAACTTCAAAGAAAAACAGATATTTATAGCTCAATTCATTTTCTTTCTTTCTTTTTTTTTCTTTTTTTTTTTTTCCCCCCCACACACTTTTACCACAACACTTTCCAATTCAGTTCCCATGAGCACACTGAAAACAGAGTTATACCCGCTTCCTGCTGCAGCAACCTCCTTAACCACTTTGCTCCTGGTGCTTCTTGCTCCTTCCCCCCCGCAGTGTTCATGTCTTTTCATTGTTTTCCCCGGTGTGTCACATTTGCATTTTCCCACATCACTTTATCATTCATCTTTGCTCTATTCAGCCACTTGCACAAATGGTATGGGAAATGAAATATATATACACAAATATATATATAGATATATACAAACACACGTAAGCCTGTGTGTATATAGACATAGACATATACATAAATAGATTACACTGGGAAAACTTCTGTTTAAAACAAAAAACTATTTTCTATGCGTAACTATTTTTATAAACATAGAAGGGAAAATGGAAATTTTTCAGATATGTATATTAAATATTTCACTACTCCACTGAAGAACTGATATTCATAAACATTTATTTATAACAATATAATCAACATATTAATTAAGCAATTCCTGTTAATCTCTATAAGCTGAGGTTAACAGTGGCTTTTCAAATGCCATTAACCATCATCTTGCAGCTTTCTCTCTATTATATACCATAAAGTTAATCATCTGCAAGACAGTTTTTCAAGAGAAAAATCTGCTATATAGTGCAATGATCACCTTGGTATTTTCCTAGAACAAAGAAAAGGTCTTTCTTAAATAGGAAAAAGTCTATGCCATCAAAGAATGAGTGCTGGGCAAGATAAATCACGGGTTTCCTGCAAAATTTCTCAGGCTACCTCATTAAAGGCTAAACTCTTCAGACCTTTCTTTTAGTATTAAAATCTCCATGTCTGTTATCATGAAATCAGCTAAGACCTGTGTAGCACATAAGCTGTCCTGATGTGAAGGTAGATGAAGTGTTTGAATGAATGAGTCTTGCAGAGGGAGGGAAAAGCCCTTCCCCACTTCTCTAAAACAGCTACCTCAGAGTAAGGTGCTCTTCCCTGACAGGATCAGAAATCTTCAAGTTTCAACACTGCAAGGCAAGTGTCACGGGATTTTTTTCCCTTGGGTCCTCCAAGAAGTTTGTGTCATGCTCAGGCAACAGCTAAGCACAGAGGTCCTTTGCTCAGCACTCGGGCTTCATATTAACTTCTGACATATTAGGAGATGAGATACAATGTGATATGCGATGGGTACATACAGGAGAAGGCTTTTTATGTAAATGAAAAGATACATCCATCAATCTTGCCATATAAAGTCATTGAGTATACTTTACACAGTGATAGCTTCTACAGGAGATCATTCATTAACAACAAATATTTCATTATATATAACAGCAATGGTATAATACTGAAATAAATTCAGACTGTCTATAACATATTTTTTCATTTGCTTACCAAATCAATATTTATCTCCCTCTATAGTAAGTTAGATAATTTAAGGTGGAAAAGTAACCAAGTACTATCATGACACATGAACTTATTAAAGTACCATACATTGTACATGATATTCAGGAATTCAAGCCCTGTAAAGCTTTTCAGAGGGAAAGCACTCAAAAAATATTTTAACTGGTCTTTCTTC
>JANHGN010009583.1:82208-104482 GCA_024605025.1 Megaceryle maxima
TAATTTATTACCTCCATTGAAATTTTGTAGCAGGTTTTGGCAAGCTGCTGAAGCTGCTAATATAGCACTTGTTGTGTTGATGGCTATAAACTCATTTATTATACCATAAAACAAATTTGTATGATATCCACAAATCAATTGCTCCATTTAGGTGTTATTTCTTCTTATATTGTTATTTCAAGCAAGTAACTGTGGTCTTGGCTAAGAGATGTGTCAGAACCAAAATGGAAAAAAATAATCAGAGACAAAAGAAAAGGATAAAAGTACTTCCCTTGTCTACCCTCCATCCTTTCACAAATTTCTATTCCCAATGTCATTGAAAGTAGGGTGTTCAAAATGCAGTTCAGATGGACGGAGCAGGCAGGTCTGTGGACATCATTTGTCTCAAGAAATAGATGTTTGCAACAACAGCAAATGCCAAGACAGAGTAGAAAAATTAACAGCAGTGCTCAAACCATGGAAAAAGAAGAAACCCACAGCACAAGGCCAAGAACACACAACCACTTCCTCTGAAAAGGTGCTATTCTCCTGCTATGTTAGAGATAAAGTTTAAGGCACCCTTACCCTAATAGCCATACCCACAGCAAGTCTTTTAAGGTTTTAGAATAAAATAAGGAAAAGATAAATTTAAATAAAATCAGCCAATAATATTCTTCAGAAGACAACATTGTGCACTTTCAAAGGTCAGCTTCTGATTATTTGCTGGAGCATATAAATGCAGGCATTTAACCTCCTGATTTGCAGACATGAAGGAAAGAAGTCAATAAAAAAAAAATGGTGTATATGCAAGCAACCCCCATACCCCACATGCTGGCTATGAAAACTCAGGAGTGCACTGTTTGCTATTTTGTTTTGAACATTATTTGTTATGCCACAAAGAAAAACAAGGGTACAGAATTTCCAAAGCTGGAGGATAATGACACAACATCTTCTAAATCCACATTTTACAATCTCTCCCTGTGTTTCTCTCACATTCTCCCACCACAAAGTAGCTCACAAATGATGATGTTCTAGATGTGGTGTTTTGTAACAGCAGCAAGTGGTTAACCAATGTAAATCCCACAGAGGGAGCATGGGTGGGCTCTCAGGGTTAGGCTTATTTAGGGTGTAGTGCTTCTTTCTATGAAAACGCAAATCAAAAGCAACTGAAAACCCACCCAGTTACAATATGGAATAAATTTACTGGCAGCTTACACAAAAGTGAAAGAAAACATTGACGATTTATTTACAAAGGCCAGAATAGTGAGACCCTGCAATGATTAAAAAAAATAACAACACTCCTTTTTGCAATATTCTTACTGAACCCCCAAAACTTCTACACTAAGGATTACATTCCTGCACCTTATTTTTAAAGAAAAAAAAAAATTGTAATTCACAATAATAAAAATTTTAAAGAAATTTATAGCAACCAGCAGATATCTCTCCTACTGCAGAGAAACATTAAAAAAAAAAAAAAAAAAAAAAAAAAAAAAAAAAAAAAAAAAAAAAAAAAAAAAAATATAAAAAAAATTAATAGAACCAAACAAATTTCTACCCAAAACCCAAAAAAAATAAAAAAAAAAAAAAAAAAAAAAAAAAAAAAAAAAAAAAGGCAAAAAAAAGCAAAAGATCAAATGTTGATGCATCTTCCTCCTACAGTGACTGTGGTTTTCACAGGGACAACTAGGAAAGTGACATCAAATATGGTTTTTAATGAAGTGGAGCATAACCTTTAAGTTGGGAGCAGCAGGTTTCAGCCAGCATTGAATGATTTGGAGGAACTTTAAGTTATAGATTTTTTTCTTTTAATTAATTTCTCAGCTGAAAGAACTTGAGGATCTGATTAAATTTCCTAGTTGGATTTGTTTAAATCATTGTAACAAAAAAAGGCATCTAAATTCCTTTGCACAACAGCAGCGTTAAACTAATACCTGCAGAGCAGTCAGGCACTGCCACATGCTAAAGGGTTGGTGGGAAATAATCTCTCTTATAATCTCTATTACCACAAGTGGGAAAATAGAGATAAGAACTGCTCCAAATAGCCGAAAATAGGAATAAAGTGCAACCAAACAGTTGAATTAAAAAAAAGTGATCTAAGATCTGGCCATGTGAATGAATGGTTAAAGCACTGAGAGAGTGTTGTGAGCAGACTGCAGCCACATGCCCATGAGACTCCACCTTCTCACTGAAGGTTTAGAAAATAATGATAAAGAAAAATGAAACGAGCAGAGAAAATTGCAAATCTAGGGAGAAACAGGAGTGGGCTGTAGGCCTTGCAAGCTCAGTTCCAACATCCTGTTCAAGTAGGGAAGAGGGATAAGTCCTGCCACATCCCCCTCAGCCCAGGAAGGCTCAGACTGCTGTGGGACAGGACAGAGACCAGGATTTGGTAATGAGGGCTTCAGCACCGCAGCTGTGGGGCCCAGACAAGAGCAGCAGGATGAGGCCCTGGGTGAGCACTGCCATCGTGAGACAGCACTGATGGAGGGAGCAGATGGCCCTCTGAGCTAGGATGGCTTTTTAGTTCCTAAATGGAAAGTTTTATAATTTATTAAATCTACTTTTCCAGTTATCTAAAACTATTAACACGATTGTTAAAATTCACAGCTTCCAGTTACTAAAGAAATGTGATTGTTTTATCTGGATTTCTATTATATGAATAAAATGTAACACTTTGTCTGGATAAAATGGCCCCAGAGTTTCATTAAAAAATAACAGCCTAATTCCCTAATATGAAGTTATTTTAAGTGTTTTATTAATATTGTCTTCTAAATGCACATAAGTGTGATCCTCCTTTAAGTGAAGTATCTTTAGGGCTAGTTGTAATTGTATTTTTCTTATCAGTTGCTTGTGCCTGCATTTCAAATATTCATTGCTTACTTCAGGCGCTTCACTCAAACAAGAAAGAGTGCAGTGAAAAAATATTTAATCTGGACATTATTTGCATATGAAACTTTTCAGTTCTCAATACAACAGCTCTTGTCCCTTTTAAGCAACTCAAACTACAACTGACAAAATTCCTTTGGTGCCTATTTATCTTGCCATGAATTTCATCTGTTAAAACTATAAATAAAAATCAATGTGAAACAAGAAAAGCCAAACTGCCATATGGAACAAAATCCTTGTCCCAGTCGAGCCCACAGCAAATTAAATTACCTGTAAGGGCTATGACTTGTCTCATCTAACTTTAAGCATATACCCAAGCAATCAGAAACTGATTTCAGGTCCTACATACTCTGGAGGCCCTTGGTGGAAAAAGAAAAAGAGGTACCTCTAGTGGGCAATTCTGGTTTTACTGGGTACCTGGAGGCACATAATGTTGCCCTTGGATGGAGTTTGCCAAGAAGGCCAGCTCTTATGTTAGGGCCTTGGTACCTAAAATTAAGTGGAGGCAGGCATCCACCCTGGAGCATGTCAGTTAAAGGAGAGAATCACAATTCTTTTATTTAACTTGTTTTAAAGGACAAAAGGATGCTTTTTTTGAGGGAGGGGGGAAAAAGCAGTTCAAATAATTTCTGTTACACCATTATTGTCAGCCAGCTATTAATGACATGGAAGGGAGAGAGACACTGAAAAAAACTTTGGAGGCATGATCTGTTCTTCATTGGTGTTGGATACTGGGCAGAGGAAAAGGGAGAATAAACATCTCCACAGTTTCCAAGCTCGGCAACAGGCATCACATTACACGATATCTTTGAATTTGTCTTTGTAGGGTCATGCACATAGAGCTGGGAAACCACAGGAGGGTGTTGTGATAATTTTACAGCAAAATTATAAAATGGACACATGTGACAAAATTTTTCTATCATTATCCCAAAGCAGATAAATTTATACATTAATTTTCCAGAGCGACTCCTCTGTGGGCCCTGTATTCCTGAGAAACTTCTCCCTCCCCCTTTATGCTCAGGGGTTATTGAGAACACGGTGGGTTGAAGAGCCAGGGATTTTCTTCCCACCTCTTTGTACAAGCTTTTCTGCATTTTGGTATTTCTTCAGGCACGCAAAATGGGGCCAAGCACATCTGAATAGGAGAAGTTGGGTAAATGAGTTTTAAACTGTACTTTCTGTTTTGTGAAGGTTTATCTTTGGACACGTATAGTAAAAGGCACTGGTTGATTATTGCTGAGTAGGGTTTTTCCCTTTCCTGAGAGAATCCCAAAATCAAATTTACTAGGAGGAGGTGGGAAAAGTGCAGGTCAGCATTCAGATGATCTGCTCCTGTTATTTATATCAGGGCCCAGGCTCCTGCCAGCAGCCCTTTGGTCTGGATGCCACAGCACAACCATGGTCACCTACCCAGACTACCCGGAGCCCTCCGGGTAAACCTATACACTGTAGCTGACTGGGGTAAGTTTTTGTTACAGGGCTTATGATTTAATATACCCTGAGCACCGGGTATCCCTGGAGCAGAGGACAAAAGGACAGGGTTACATCTCCTTCCTTACTGCATCTACAGGAGAGGAAGGACTTTTGTCTTTTTGCTCTAGGGTTTCTAGGTCCGTATCTAACAGCAGACTTTAGAGACTAATGTTTACAAAAACTTCAGATAAATTTGCTTTCCAGCAAAACAGTGTAAAGCAAATGGTAGTGAGAAAGGGAACAAAATGCTTTTAACAGCACAAAAGGACTTTCCCCTTTACGTATGCATTAGTTAGCTGAAGATGGTAATCCACAAACAGGCCAAAATGATGACTCATTTTTTTATTATTTTCCTGTGTTAATTCCTGAAAACACTTGGCCACACTTACTTCATGTTTCCTGTCTATTTTCTACAGCTTACTGAGCAAGACTGACATGCAGACAATTTCCAGTTGATTCTGCCCCAAAGTTAAGTCTTTTTGTTAGCATTTTTCCCTCAGCTGATAGTGTGACTGTTCTCATTAGCACAGTCACATAAGCTGTTCTGAACATGTTCCAAATTTGGCTCTCTTACTAAAACTGGTATTTGCTGGTCATGCTACAGCTTGGTAATGATTAATGTGAAGTTTACGGTATCTATACAAAGTGCATATAAGAACTGGCAACTCCTAATGATATTCATCATACTGTCTCTCATGCCAGTGCTGCACACTGAGGTTTTCTACATCCAGATATATACTGTCTTGAGTAGAAGTTCACTAAGTCAAAAAAAATCTCATTTTCTTTAGTCCATAATATTCCATAAGGGAGAGTTATTTGTACAAACATAACAGGACAAAAAATTCATTTTCCGATAATTTGTATCACTATGATCTGTGATAAATGATAGTTAAATTACTCAATAAGATCATTAAACTGAAGCAGACAAAGCATGTAAAACAGAGACATAATTTAGTTTATATTTATTTATAATATTAAACTACGTGCATACAGGAGAGGGTCATATTTGAGAAAGTCTTACTACAAGGAAATGCATTAAGACAGAGTCCACCTTTTTTTCTGTTAAAATAATTGGATATTAAAATTAAGTAATCCAGATACATTCACCCAACAGCCCCCAGAGGTTTACTATGTACAAACATCACTAAGCTCTCTGAAACAAAAGGCTAGAAAATATGCTCAGGGCTCTAAGCCTCCACCCTGTGTACATGAGATGGTGAGGAGACTGCATCTTGTCCTTATTGAAGGGCTAAGGGCACATAAAACATAATTTCCCTGCATATAAAGGGTCTGCACAAGGGGGCACCTCATCTTTCCAGTATCAACAGTACTGGAAAACCCCCAAAGTTAATTGAAAATAAAGCAACTTTTGCCATTTACTCTGTTGAGATGGCTGGTGCTATAGTCCAGACAGTTACCTGCTCAGAAAGGGAATTTCATGTACTATGACTAACTCAGTAACCAGTTCAGCAAAAGTTTAAGAATTTTTCTCAGCCAGACTTGGCTGATGACTAAAGGCATGACTGCAATAGAAACAATAAATATGAAGACAATATACTTCAGAACACAGAAGCATTCTGTAACAGCAGCAATTTCATGACTTGCTTTCATAGATTCAACTTATTATAGGTGACAACATGGATGCTCTACTCCTTTGAAAATTAGGCTCTAACTGTGGACAACCTGAACCAGGATACACCGTAATTCACTGGAAAATGGAATTCAATGGAAAAACACATAGGTGCACAGCCTTCACCTGCAGTATGCTTGTCCTGGATGGCTTATCCCACCCCACCACTAAGATCAACTTTACTTTTCCATAGGACTCCATGGAAAAGGTACTGCAGGAAATTCCCAGAGAGATCAGTAGTGTGGTTTTCTAATGTACTCTTAATATGCTTTCCAGAGAAAAATATTTAACACTTAAAAATTCAGTAATGTGCCATCCTATTTGCACAGACAAAACAGGAGGGACTCTAGTATAGTAACGGACTTGGCTGTTTAGACTAGGTTGTAACGTACAATAACATGGACAAAGCTAAAAATGTAGTTTAAGAGAAATGTAAGAATACATTATTTCACAGTACCTCCCACCTGTGCAGAAATTGTTGTTATTCCATTGACTACATCCCCCAGTCAGCACTCTGCAACCTCAGGGACTTCCAAGCTTCCCAGTTAGCATCATCTAACATCAGTCCTTTTCTTTTAATCCTTCTTTTGAAATCACACACTATATTGACACTTTTTTCTAATAGTTTACAACGTTTTCTAACAACTTCAAAACCAGCAATCACACATCATTCCAGAAGCCCTATTGATTTCCTCACTTGCACTGTATCTGGTCTACCTTAAAGATACTCCACATCACATCTAGTATATAAGCAGAAAATCTGCTGCAGGACCTGTACTATGTGATTTTATTTATTTCTTGAGAAGAACATAGGCTCTTCTTTCTATCATGTGAGAGTACAAAGTCTTTATCCTGATCTCAAGGATGTTTGTAATAACCATAAAGAGTCTGGATCACAAATGCTTTAGCATGTGTGAATGACATAGAATATAATCAAGTTTTTTGTATTGCTCTGGGAAGCGTACTGTATTCAGAAAAAAACCTTAGCAAATATGGCACTTGGCAAATTACTGGCTAAAGTCAGGGCTTCCCATGGCTGCTTAATAAGTATACATGCTCCTTAATAAAAATGGGTACTTGATTTGTTATTAACTTTTCTCGTAATTGGACAAAAGACAAAAATATTTCAGTAAGAGTCTTTATGGTAACAGTTATACCTAAAACTATTTTGCATGCAAACAATTGCTGAGAAGATTTCAAAACACTGGAAATTATCTTCTAACCTACCTCCAAACTTCTATTTCTAGCCTGTATTTCAACTATTTGAACTATTGGTCTTATATGTTTTTTTTCCCTTTTAAAAATACTTAACCATTTGCAGAATTGTTAGTGGAAAACTTTGCTTCTAGTCTGGGAAAGGGAAACCCGAATTTCCACCTGGCGCAATTTGAAATGCACCCCCCCCCCCCACTAGGTTTAAAAATGTATCATGAGCATTGTAGCATTGTGTTGTGGCAATAAAAAACACTGCCATGCCAGAGCTGAAAAGCACAGTAATTTCTCAGATAGAAGCATCTGAACTGTTTCAGAGGTACAGGTTGTTTATTTTTCCAAACTACCCAAAAGTTCAGTGTATATATAATGATACCTTGTGCATATGTGTAAATGTTTACAAATTATTTATATTTATTCTGAGAAGAAAACTAGAAGTACTGCATTATTTCTACTTTTTCTGTCATCCCCCTCCTGCCCCCCCCCCTTTTTTTTTATGAACTCGTTACTTATTGCTCAAAGTGAAAAGGAATTCTCAAATCTCACATTAGCTTCTTGAATGAATACGGCTGAAGATATTTGTTCCATGCAAGCCTGACAAAGTTCATTTTGAGGACATATTTGCTCTTTTATGAGAATGAAATTTTCCATCTCCTCCCACCCACCGAGATCAGTGTGATTTAAAATAGATGAGCCAGGAACTGCTGTTTATAATTGGATTGATAGCAACTTTCACTATAACGGAAACAAAACACTGACATAAAGACGATGTGAGCCACTGTACTGAAAGAGTTAAATTTGCAATGTCTTCCTCATTGACAGTACTTTAAAGAAAAGTAGGGAGTTGTTGGGTTTTTGGTTTTTTGTTTGTTTGGGTTTTTTGTCTGGAGAGGAAACTGTCACTTTGTGTTTTCAGGTTTGTAGAAAAGCCTTTTTTAATGTAAACATTCATTAAACTAATTTGAAGTTGTCATTACTCTCCTCCCCTGCTGCTTTATATCAGATTATTCCTAAGTGCTTGGTGAAGAGCCCCATAAACACACAGTCTATTTCCCTGCAGGGTATAATCACACAGTTTGCACTGTGATTTATGCTGTATGGCACTGGTGAGTGTCCTAAACTCTGAAAGGGCTTAGTTCTTCAGCAGATGCACTACTCCCTTTATATTTAAACAAAGTTCAGCTAACCCTCCCAGTCCATTACAGACATTGTTTAGCTCTTTCACTTCACAATAAGGCTTGTTGAGTACTGATTAAATACGAATCAGTGACACTTTTAATTAAGGAAATGGGAAATCAGAAATAATTGCCTTTAAGTTTCAATAAAAACATTTTACAACTGTTGTCTTCTTTTCCCCCTTCCCACACCAAGAAACATCTCTAATATGGAAAGGAACAGACTAGAAACTGATTTGGCTTTGGGTGGAAATACTGACTCCAGAAGATCTTTTCTGACATCTTTTATAAAAGTCAGATCCTGAAGGAAGTTCTGTGATGCTGCCTTGAGTGGACAAAGCAAGATCATTTTGCTTTGGAGACTGAAAACCTGAGGATAGCTGGTATTATCAGTATCTGCTGTGTTCATTAATATCAGGGCCTCACAAAGATAAAACTTCTCTCACAGATAAGATAACCAGTGACGATTTCAGTCTACTTCACTAACAAATGTTAATCTAGAGAATACAGCAATTACTTTGATAATAAATCACTCTTCAGGCCTTGCATTTACACACTTCAGATAGTTTGTGCATGTTGAACACCAATAATGAGCTGAATACGTAACGCTTCTCTCATGCGAGGAGTCCCAGTGGAGCACATCACTTCAGGAAGGGAGGACAACCACTTGACATGCCTAAAGAAGGGTTGGTTATAGATGGAGTAGCTCTGGAGTTGCTACACTAAAACAACCACCTGCCTCTATTTTCCGCCTCCATGAGATCGAAGTGAATGTGCACTCAGCCAAAGTCAGTACCTTCACACACTCCAGCTATGCAGCACCATCAAGCTGCATTGCTCACAAAGTGCCAGAAGCAAGAGACAGAAGCAGCCTCCCCACTGACACCTCTGTGGTTTTTAGGAGTCCGCAGCTCACCCTGTGACTGTAAGATTTACCTTCCAGCAAGTCCATGCAATCAGTAGGTAAAGACTTCCCTGTCTGATAAATCTCTCTATTTTTTCAGGACTCTGGGATCAACAGCCAAGAAGCAGAAGCAAAGAGCAGGACGCACTGTGAAAGCAGCGCCAACATCCCGTAGCTGCGCTGCTGGCAGAATTAGCACTGCAGTATGCTGTGGTCTCCAGAACTATTTTTGGCTATTACTGCAGATGTAATCCTGTGAAGTTCAGGAAAACTAGCAGGGGCACAATTCAAATGGCTAATTTAAAATAAAAGTCCTCTTCACCTTTTAGATGCCTTCTCCCAGCTCTCCATCTTTCTGTTAGGATTGCAGCTAAATCCAGGTCTGTACTTCAGGGAGAGTACAAAGCAGAACCAACATTTTATATTTATTATTATTTTGCATTACCAGTACCTGGTTAAGAGAGTTAAAGTTTTCTGATTTTCATCAGAAATAATGAATTTTGTTTAAAAAAGTGTAATTTACAGAACATACATAGGACACACAAAAGTAAATCCTAAAAGTGCATTTACAGAGAGCAAAAATGGGACAGATATTTAGTATGAAACATATTCCTTGAATGGATTCAGCTAAGATACATTTCACTTTAAGATCACATTGTATTTTCTAAACATAGTGTAGCTGTTAACATATTTATTAGGTTAGCAGTAGTATTGTAGACTTGTACTTGGATGTAACATTTGAAATAAATATTTGTCAGAATATCAGGAACAGCTATTCAAACAAATTAAGCCTAACTGCTAAAACGAACCAGTGACAAATTCAGAAGCGCATGAGTAGTTCCACAATATCAGTGTAAATTGATGTAAACCCACCCACCCAGAGAAAGGAAAAGTGAGAAAATAGCAGAACAGAAACAACTAACAGAAAGGTGTAAAATAGATTATGTGTGGTGGGAAAGTTTATCTGACACCTTTTAGATAGTTTTCCTCTTACTGTGCTTTTTCTCTTCTCCCTATGAATTACACCAACTCATGTAGAAAAGATGAGCAATACACCATTTAATTTGGCATTTTCAATTCTAGGAATCTTTAAAAAAAATAATAAAATATCCTAAATTGTACCTGTTTGAAGCCAGCTCCTCCACTCACATGATGCTTTAAACATTTATCAATCTGACATAGCAAGGCTGGGACCCATTATTATCCTTTTGTGACCTGCACAGCTGGTCCAAAAAACAGTTGTCTCCAATTATCCCACAGATAATGGTGGGTAAATTCAGCTCTGCAATATTAGCTCAACCTAAATATGATCCCATTTGACTAATTTCCTAATTCTTAGCAGGGTACTTAAAGAACCTATTATCATGCAGACTCAAGGAACACAGAAGTCTGGTTATTTGCATCTGTTTTGTGAAAGGCATTTATCAACTGTGCCACAAATTAGAAGTTTGCAGCTAACAGACTAATTTGTTACCTGCGTATACCAATCACAGACACTTGGTGCCTAAAATAATTGCATCTGTAATTTGTTTAAACTTTTAATGTTGCATAAATGGGTGTTTGTTTCCAACCAATATATCTTCTAATTAAACAGCTTGAAATAGGAAAGGTTGAAATTGGGTCAAAAAAGATACATCCTTCATGAAATCATGTGTGTATTCATTAACCCAGCTGGAGTGCTGTTATTGTCACGATAGTTGTTACTTGACTGAACTGTGATCATAAAGGTTACTAAATGGGTTAAAAATAAGGCAGCAGAAAAATGGAAATTACTTGCATATAAAACCATGCATTTTGCAGAAAAGAAAAAAAAAAAGCAAAAAAAAAAAAGCATGGTTTGTATGCTGTGGAGTACAATGTACTTATGCATTGCACTGTTTGGGTTTTTTGAAATCTGATTAATCTTCTCAGTAGCCTAATGTAAACTCCTAGAGCTGCAGACATATTGACATTTGGAGTTTCTTCCTAAATTTGCTTCTCTCTAATCTTCATCCTGAAAACATCTGTTAATAAATCTATCTTCAGCATTGTTTCTCTGAAAACTTCACACGTCCATTTGGTCTTTCTTTGACTTTCTCATACCTCAGCTGAGTCTGCTCTGAAGTCTAACATGCTGTCACATAGAAGCCTCATCCCGTGTAAGGTCCTTCTGTAAGGTCCAAAAGAACTTTGGACCCAGTTTTCAAGATCCTTCACAGATATCACTCTGGTTGTAGCCAGAAACATATATGAAGGAGATATATATGTACTTCCTTGTACCTTGCCATAGTAGTCATCACTCTTTACCTTTCAATGCATTTTCTACATTTCTCAGCAAACCAAACTTCATCTCCTGTCCTCAATTCTGTCATTATTTCAGGAAGCTGTCCGTGTTCAAGCACTTAATTATACTCTTACTTAATGAACTGCTTGAATCTTCGTACCTCCTGACTGACTTCAAGTGTTCTGCATCACACTGTTTGTGCTAAAGTTACAAGAAAGTGGTACCAGCACATCTATCTATGAAGTAACTCATGTTAAAGGCTTACTGTGCTTGACTACATGAAAGGTAATTACTTCTTGGATAAGTCATATTTCTCCAAAATGGATCAGATTTTAAGGAATACATTTTTCTGCTATCACAATAGCAGAAACTAGAAAAAACCCTCTGAAGGCACTGCAGAGGCTGAGGAAGTTTCCCCAGGCAATAGAACAGCAAGGATATGCATATATTGAAGCATTTCTAAATGAAGACCACAAGAAGCCTGGCTGAAATAGATGAGAAACAGTAAGATACATAAAAAAGCTTTATATTCAAAAGGGAACCTAAATCAAATGGTCTGTGATCAGATCCTCAAGAATAATCAATAGCAGTTTGGAAAGTGATGCAGAGATGCTGCACAGGCATTTTGTAATGCATAGACATGCACTATCTAAAATGAAGGTGATTAATTTTGGCAAGGTTCTGCCTTCTTCAAATATCATGTCTTAAGGGTCAAAAGTTGTATGCAGAGGACCTTTAAAGTTGGAGCTGTGGAAAAGTAGGCACTGTAACATTTTTAAGGGGAGAGAGAAAAAAGGAGAAATCCTAAAACTGACAAAGGAGTAAGTTGAGATTCAGTGTCCAGATAGGATGGTAGAGATCCCAAAGACCTATCTATACCTATTCACACCAGGGGAAATGGATGGTAAGTCTGACCAGACATAAATGCAGCAGTCTCAAAAGAGAGCTGGGAGGTGATGACATTTTTGCATAAGCTCCTTTATCGCACCAAAGCAATTATCATTCTGCGTAGCAACTTGGTTTCTTTAAGTCCTAGCTACCACCCTAATTCTTCATATCTCAAATCTCTTTTTTGCCCCTGGCCAGTGATTCTTATCATTTTCTACACTGTAAGTAACAAAAACTTTACTGCTTGGCCCCTAGCTTTACAGTCTTCAGTCTGTCTCTGTAACTTGATTGCTGAACCAGGCTTCACTCCGACCTTCCTGATATGGTAGGCTTCATCTCATTCCTGTGCAGGCAGAGCTTGTAATCAGATACGAAACAATTTGTTTATTACTTCAAAAATATTTTTTTAAATAAATGAACTTACTCTCAGTGCAGCTTGGCAAACCTACTGACTTGAGTCTCCTTTCAGAGCAGCGCTGTATCAAAAGCAAGCTCAAAGAAAACTTTCCTATTTATTCAGACATTCCCTTGTACATGACCACATTGCTCACAGGTCTCCATTCTGACCTGGCATGGAGATTAATTTTGCTTTGGTGATAGTTTAGCCACTGTTGAGCCCCAGGACAAACTGATAGTTGTGAGGTGGTTACTAGGATATGAATGCTTTGCTATTAGGCGATTGACATCTCATCCTTGTTTCACATAAATCCTGTTCTCAATATTGATAATAGTTTTCAATTCCTGCTTTCCTGCTGGAGTGATCAGGAGCTGACTGGATAACCAGGAAATGAAAGATATAACCAGCCCCTTGAGTGATCCCGCCCCTTCAGGAAAAAAAAAAAAAAAAAATTGATGAATGACAGAATGCAAATACTACATTGCATCATAGAGACAGTTATGAGTGTAACCTAGATATGTATCCAGTATGAATGGGGGGGGAAATGCACTTTGCAGTTAAGTAATACTTAACTGTTTTTAGCAGTGATTTTGTATTCTACATGAATAAAAACTAAAGGGCAAAATCTAAAATGCTGGGAGTGAAAAGGACTGCTGGATGGCAAAAGGTATTGTGACGATTCAGTTATGGTTGTTGCAGGGATGTAACAAAACCTTGGGTGTGAAGACTGCCTATAAAACAGAAGGGAATTGGCCCCCACAGAAATTCTGCAGTGACCTTGTCCTGCCAGGCACCATGGCCAAAACAGGACACATGCAAACACTGACTGGCCTAAACCCAGGATGTTTGTACAGGAGCTTTCTTTGGGAAAGATACAATATTCACAATACGAAGTATGATCCTCATAGCACAAGTGCCACTGAAGCTGGGGATAAATAGGATGGAGCATATCAGAACTAAGTGCAAGCTTTGAGGAATTTGTTTAGGTTAAATTCCACAAATTTTAGGATGGTGATAATAACGGTCATTATGGACCAAGTATTTTCCAGAGAAAGTGCCTTGAAATTGAAAATACACTAAACTAATGTTTAGTGAGAGCAGTTGGTAAAGTGTTACTTCTAGTGAATTACAGTTGTCTTCTTTCTTCTCTGATAATTTGCGACAATTGCATCCTAATGCTATTTCATTGATTTCTGCTCCACTTCAGCTCCCACGCTGGGTTCAGTGAGGGTGGCAATGCACAAACATTAACCTGCTATAGGGAGACCTACTACACACACTTTCTTCATAGAAAAATCCTATAGAATTTAAAAGGATTGGACTTTGACATGGTTCTATATATTCCTTTCGAAATCCACAGAATTGAATCAGAAGTCAGTCATATAGGTTACATTTTTTAATTAAGCTTTCATGGGAATTCTGACATATTCATTTAAAAAGATGATGCAGAGAATTTGTTGATCTGTCGAAGCTGTTATTACAGAAAATACTATACCTCTGTTTCGCATAACTGCTTTTGCTGATAAGGTCTTTAGCATCAACTTACCAGACCAGAAACAATAGATAGTGTTAATGTGAACTAACACACTTTGACTGAATGGCTGCTATGATGAAGCTAAGAACTACTTTTCTCTGCAGGGAACTTCATTTGGAGAGTGGGAAATTCCCAGGTACCAAAAAAAGATGCCAGGTGTTGGAAGAGGGAAACTTAAAGCCAGGAAGGCTCACAGAGGCATGGAAAGCTGTGGGAGATGAAATAGGCTAAACTGAGAGAAAAGCCAGATAAATGATAGGAAGGGTTATAGAACAATTTCAGCCATGGCATCAGCTAATTTTACTTATGGCCAGTTAAACTGGGAGGACTCCTCTGGTTCAGATGACATGCAGTGAGTTATAGAAGGATCCTGGCCCAGCAGACCTTAGCTATAACATCTAAAAAAACCTCTTGAGTGATGAGTAAAATAAACACAGAATTAATTTTTTTCTACATCTGTATGTGTCACAATTCAAAATAAAGAGCTGTTGTGTCTTAGAGTCTGCTGCCATGCCTGTGTTACATGCCGTGCTACAGAGACAAACTACAAAAGCAAAACAGTCAAAGTCTAGAAAAAATAAAGACCTGTGGGAGAAAGGAAATGCTGGAACTTCCAGCAGTGCTTCTAGCTCTTTGGGTAAATATTTGTCAAGTTCAGTCATATCACAGACCAAACCATAGAATTACCTAGAGTTTCTATAAGAAGTTTCAGAATCATTGTTTCTGCAGAAAACTTGCGTGTTGTCATAGGCCTGTGCTCTGGCATGTCCTCAGAGACCTGCTTCTCTTCTCCCTCTCAACCTTGGTATGGGTAATTTCCACCAGGCTGTGTGGAGCAGAAACAAAGCCGCTCAAAAGGAGTTTGGTCTTCACAAGCTATCCTGTGCAAATCAAACCCCTGGGTTCCAGACTGCCGCTTGGCACAGCCTGCAGGGAGGCTTTGTTGAGTGTTTCGGTAATGGTCAAAGTGGTGAATTCCCCTTTCATCTCCATTGTAATTGTTCTGCATGTGTTCAAGTTCTGCAACAGACTTTCAGAAAATATCTCAGGTCTCATTTCTACCAGGAGGGTCTATTCTACAAAGAGATGCTCTGAAACCATGGAGGAAGGGAGAAAAGAACCAAATTATTTGTACCACTTCAAGATGTGCATTCCCAGGCCTCTAGACTAGTGCCTACCTTTTAACTTTATGCCTGATGTCACGGCCATTACCAAAGGTGTGGGGTGAGAAAAAGGTATTCCTGTTTGAGAAGTGGGTATTTATTTTCTTTCACAGTCTGTCCAGTTGGGATAGCCACCACAATATATTTTGCACTTCTCCACTAGTCAAGCATGATGCCTTAACTTAAATAGCACAGGACAGAAAGTCTACATTTGTCCTTGTGAATGACACATTCCTACTCACTAGGACACCAAACTAGGTAAGGCACATGGAAATCTCATGCACAGGAAAATGAACATTTATATTAGCATGCATTTGTCTACAAATTTTCTGTAGTTACTGTGTCCTTTTTCCTAAGCAATGACATGTAAATACATCATAAAATGGTGAAGCATCTTATGGGAAAATAAGTCTCTAAGACCAATGACCTTTCCTGAAAGCTCAATGGCAAACTATCTAAAATGAAAAAAATCAACAATCTGATTTCAATTGTTATGTTATGCAGACACAAAGGAAAGATTCTGAACAAAAAGAGATACAGACCCAGCATGAGGTTTTCACAGATGCTACCTTACTAGGGTTCCCACTATATTTGACAGAATAAGCCAGAAGAGAGCCTATTTTTGTATCTTGGCCTAAGCTGTTAGAAGCTATTTTTAATTCTACTGTAATGATAAGTACTTTAATTTCCCTTAGCAAACCAACAAAAAGCTCAGAAGACAAAGTCATGTAATAGGGAATAGCAGGCTGCAGGGAAAGAGCCAAGGAGTTCACCCAAAGCTGCTAATTCTACAGAGGATGATGAACATATTAAAGGAAAAAAAAGATGGATTTTTTTTCAAAACACCAAGGAATTTGAAGTGTTTGTGGATGTCACCAAAAATAGCCAACCATAATACAACAGATACAAACTCCTACACTTGTGATGATCTCTACAGGGTTTATACTTTCCACAAGTGAAGCAGTCAGCACTCCATATGCATGTCATGCTCAGATGTATGCAAACTAGATAGCTCTGCATTTATCTATAACTTCATGTTCATACTGTATATAATTAGTTACACTTAAGCATCATTGTAGATACATGGGTTTTCTGTGCTCCACCCTACAAGATACAGCCCTTGTTACATGTAGATGAACTAAGATGCATTCCTCCAAATTTTGTTGTCCTTTGGTCCACAGATAAGCAGATTACTGGTTCTTTACAAAATCTCTCTTTGCTAGGCTTCAGTATTTGAAAGCTCTTTGGTTGCTCATTTTCCTTAACTTGCAAATCTCACTTCTTAAATTCAAACTGTGAATTCATGAAGCACACCTTGAGAATCTGGTCACCGGAGCTCCCGGATTAACTGTGCCATTTGCATAACAGTAAACTTAATGTTACACTTCCAGCGCTTGTATCCTCTAAATTGCACTTACTGATGAAATACAAAATCCTCTAAAAGGGTTTTCCAACCTAAACCAATTTGTAAAGTTGTGTGGTTTTTTTGGTTGTTGGTTTTTGTTTGGTTTTTGTTTTTTTTTTAACCTAAAACATTAAAGAAATTAAAGTGGTTGGCATATAATTAGATTAATTATTCATATCTTCCAAGTTGCTTTAATTCTAATATATAAAAAAAAGATTAAATATCCACTCAAAGGATTAAGCAAAAAGTCAAGCAGCAGCAACGCATTTACATTACCTTACTGTGCAAATTATAAAACTAATTAGTCTAAAGTTTCATAAAAATGAATTGGATCTTCATTCACATGCTGACACAACTTTACATATTCAAAATTGACACCCATATTATTTTCTTGTGCTTGCAGTACAAGTCAGGCTCCTGCCTTTGTAACTGACATTATGCTAGAACATGCTTTTGTTCTAACTAGTGAAAATTAAATCTTGACCTAAATTTATAAAAACCTAAAAATGTTTCAGTCAACTGCATGGAAATGAAAAGTCCAAGACAGCCTCATTATAAACCTTACGCTAATACTGTTGAAATAGTCTGAAATAATTCTTTATTAAAATCAAAAGATTGGTTTGGTTGCTTTTTTGATGCTTCTTTCTGATCTAGATTTCTTTCTTCTGAAAGTGCATGTAATTTCCAGTGTGCTGCACACTGTTTTCTCCTCATCTCAAATCATGTGAACATTCATTAAAAATCCAAGGCTGTGTACTATAAACAGCTATACCCCCTTTCTTTGAAAATTGCTCTTTCCTGAATAAAAAAAGATTTCAGAGGAGTACAATGAGAACCAAAAAAAAAAAAGAATTTCCTATCCCGATTTTTTGCTGACATGGTGCTGTAGTGTAGATTCTAGGAGGTAATGAATACCCTTAAATATCACTAACGTTCTCTATGGTCAGATATTCTTGTTCTGGGTAGAAAAAAACTATTAAAGAATAATCTTTCCATTAGCTCATTAACCACTGAAAAAAAATCTACGACGTTCGTATCTTGAAGATAATGTCAGTTTTGATCTTGTGGGCAAAGAAACAGATTGTTCTAGTTTCTTAAGGTTGTTACTCACCCTTATCTAAGGTAAAATGAACCCCACTGCTTTTAACAGTTTTCCAAAGAATTGCTTTGCCTATTTTTAGCCACGTAAGCTATGTAACACTTCAAAAGCAGACTGCACTGTATCAAAGCATACTTTTTCATTACACAAGGCCCGTAGGAAGTTAACTGAATTATCTTCGGAAAACTCTAAATAGAATATTTATGTCTGAGATGTCCAGTGAAACCTGAAGACAAAAGTCAGTATTTTCAACATTAAATTCTCTGTAAAATGACTGTTAGAAATGTTCCTTGGACTTTAACTCTGTTGTTTCATGTTTTCAAACAGCTGCACCCTCATCCAGCTTTTCAGGACTGCAGAGCAGTGTGGTTGCTTTTCAAGAGCCAAAGAAAGAGTTTGTGAGCTGGGAGAGTTTTGCTATATACCTTGATTTTGTGAAACATTTGCTGACTGTTGGCCATAACTGCGAACCCACCCGGCGATGGCTGATGAAGCAAAAGTTCAGAACTCCAGTCAGGCTAGCACAGATGCTAACAACACTCCAACAAAATAGGAAGGCAGGCTTTTTCAAAACATTTATCTCAACAGCTCTGTTACATGCATCATGCAATTAACTCCTTGATGGGGTTAGGAAGCAATATTTTGTTCCAACTGATGGAAGGATCTTTACGTGATCAGAAAACAATAATCTTAGATGGACTATTATAGTTCATTTCAACACCAAGTGGACGGCTATTAGGCAGCTGGAAGTTCTGATGATAATAGAAAAGATAATTAGGCTAGGTCACTGACAGCAGAAGGAGCACTTGCCCTGCCGTGAAGGCAGCTAGAAGTTTGAAGAAATAAGAAAAACAATAAGGAAGGTAAATTCACTAGAATAAGCAGTTGGTGCTTTAGAGCATAATTATCAGAAAGAAAACATGTTGTTTAGCATACTTTATGTTAATGGTAGGCTAGCATGGCCCACTGTGCATAATTTAGCTGAACAATTGATAAGAAATTTTAATACATATATATATATGATTACAGCTACAGAAAAAAGAAGACTAAACACAAGAGAAATCATAATAGGCACACATGAACTCTGAAGGCCTAATTACATCACGGGGGAGGGTAAGCAGTTACTGCTGAATCAAGCAGAAAATTGGGGTAATTTGTAAACAGGTAGAGCGGTTATCCAGGTGTGCCAGCATGTGCGTGGGGGCTGGCAGTGGGGCTTTGAACTGAGGACTTCCATCTGTGTTACAGAGCAAGCAGCACAGTTGAATGTCTCACTCAGCTTAACCAAAGGAAATTAAATACAGAAAAAGCCAAATAGCCACCCCTGCCTCCCTGCTTCAGCCCCCTACCCAGCTCCCAGCCAAAAGCTGGATAACCCAATGCAGTGAGATGTTTGTGGGGAAAGAAATACCATCTATGGGTGAAACTTGAAGTTAGTGCTTGTGTGTGAGAAGCTTAAAGATAAAGCTAACTAACTTGGTATTCTGCCATCAATACACTCCCTACTCCACTGAGAGCAAAATATTTCATGCATGGCTCCCTGACAGCAGAAGCAACTGGGCACAGGTGAGCTGCTGCTGGAGATGCCTGGCGAGGGGATAGTTGCTCCCCCAGAGCAGAGGGGAGTTTTTTTATGTGGTCAGTTATGGGAGGGGAAAAAGGGAAATAGAGCTGCTGGGACTTCCAGCACAAGTACATCAAAGGTAACAATTTCTAGGATGGATGGGTGGGAGAAACTGTCCTGCACTGGAAAAGTGTCATAGAAAAAGGTTTGAATCTGTATTTTTAAGCAAAAATATTTAAAAGGTCATGATAGTTTAACAATTTGTAACAATGCACTTATTGTTCTCTCTTGGGGTGGGGTGGCAGAGCTGTTAAAATGTCTCCTGGTGCCTTCGAAATATGCAGAGCATGGTTACCAGCTATGGAGGGGTCCCAGGAGCCATCAAGCAGCAGTTCTCAGGCCATGCTCACAGGCCTGGACCCCATGAGAAGCACTCTAAGGTGCATGAACTATTAGAGTTCATGCATATTTATGCTGCATCTTTGCTGTATTTTTTTTTTTTAAGGGTCTCCAGGATGACCAGCCAACCCCAGCCACTAAATCCCAGCTGAAGCTTGCAATGGAATTTAAGGATGTGGAGTGGGCATTGCAAACTGCAGAAAGCTAGGACTGTTTTCTAAGAAGATTTCTTTTTTTTACATTAAACCTCACTTCATCTGTGCCTTTTTGTGCCAGACAAACCAGTAATTATCAGGAAATCCCTTCACTTTTAATCTACATCAATATGAATGCAATCTCAGAGCAACCCACAGTGACTGGAAGCTATTATTTTCATAGGAAATAATAGTGACTGGAAGCGATAACTCACAGTGCTCAGTGTGTGTGTCATCATCTGATAACATGCAAGGCTGTACATCCCACCACATCATTCTGTTGCAGTGCTACGATAGCCTTTATTAAAAGGGAACAATTGAACCAGGAACCTTGTCAAATCTGCTGGGGAGGCTGCGGGGGTTGTATCAACTAGGAACTTCCATTCATTATTTATGGTCATAAAAATTTGGGGCCTTGGAATTGGCAGCATGAAAAGCTGTTTTAATTTGAGCTATAATTCTCTTTTGTACTTTCAGTCATTGACTATGTCTCAGATAAACATTCATTTGGGAGACCAAGATTATGGCACAGGGGAAGAAAAAAACCCAAAACAAACAACCCAAGGATATTTAGCTCTCCTCCCACAAATTCTTCCTGGAAATATTCTTGCGAAATCCTCTGCCCACTTGAACAGTATGCTTATGATTAACTGCAGATGAGCCCAGCAGCTTGCATATGTATTTAATTTGCTCTAAATTTCCATGCTGTATTATAACACTAATGATCACTAATAATAGACAAACCCACAGTTTATTGAGTAAGTAATTTGAGACATTATGTTTTTTATCATGTGAATAGGATCAGGCTGACCAATTTAAACTGGGCAGAAAAAGATAAATAATGTCTAAATCAATCATAACACCAGCATGCTCTGTTTCTTTGCAAAATGATATGGATTGATTGGTGAAAAGAGGGCCCTGATAGGAAACACTGCTAGAAAATAGAGTCAATAAGCTTCCATGCTCAAGAATAAAAGGTCAGATGTGGAAGGAAGTTTATACCTAAACTGCAGAACTGATTTTGTCACCTGACTACCCAGGCTTATATGAGTTTGCATTTCATCCTGATGGATGAGGCATGCTTTTAAAGAATAATGAAAACACATAATATATTATGCAGTCAATAAAAAGGAAACTATGCTAGACACAGACAAAACTATGTGAAAAAAAGTTGTACTCTGGCTTGTGGTCAAAGCTATCTTCTAAAATCATGTAAACAAGATAGCCATCATGTGACGTCAGAGAGATGGCTATTTCGGGACTAAACTAGATACTTGTATTTGTTTTTCTTTCATAGGAATTTTAGTTTTGAATGAAGCATTTGTTTTTTAACTTTATAAATCACTGAAGGCTCATAAATTAAAAACTGTCTTTAGCACATTTGTAATTAATCCTTTAAAAAATATTTTAAAATAGAAAATAACTAAACTACATTTAATAACCTTAGGAGTGATTAGTGTACTTGAATGATGAGTACCTGCCTGTGGCAGTGGGACTTGCAAGGTACTTTGAGAATTTCGAATTAAGTTTTGTTTAATACAAAGCATTATTAATTTTAGAGAACAAAGGAAAGTAGAAGAAGAAATTTCTTGGATTCATATTCCTTTGGACTGTGCTATATGAGCCTCAGGTTTAGACTCCACTCCAGCAGAAGGCAGCTGTACATACATATCTTCAAAGCCTGGTAAAAATGCTCAGAGGTGTAGACAGAGGAGAGAGCTTTAATAGAATGTCTCCACAGTATTCTTCCGGGAATAAGAGTTAGCATGTGAATTGAACTTGCACCCATTTATCTCATGACTGCATCTTACCCTCAATCACAAGACAAAAATACTACAAAATATACTATGGGGAACAATTCCTGATTGTTTCCAGGGCATGGATTAAGTGTAGCCAAATGATTCTCTTTCTCTAACTCACAGTCTTTTATAGCCAGCAGGCCAGTCAAATCTTTCATGTTTAAATAGAAAACCTGGAAATGGATCACAATATATTCCACTTTTTCTTGTGCATATGTATGACACTGTGTTCAAAATTCCTTCCTTCCTTCCTTCCTTCCTTCCTTCCTTCCTTCCTTCCTTCCTTCCTTCCTTCCTTCCTTCCTTCCTT
>JANHGN010009583.1:104582-130533 GCA_024605025.1 Megaceryle maxima
CCTTCCTTCCTTCCTTCCTTCCTTCCTTCCTTCCTTCCTTCCTTCCTTCCTTCCTTCCTTCCTTCCTTCTTTTTTTTAAAATTAAATGCAGCTAATTTCATGCATGGGTATGTAGTGTCATGTCCTGGAGTGATTCTGTACTGACAAGTCTAGCATATCAGAATCCATGAAAACTTGGAATAAAAATACTCCAACATTGCCTATTGTGCTTCTCAGAGAAGTGTTTTGTTAAGCATTGCAAATTCCCTTTGTTGAAGTGGTGAGATGCTTTCTGAAAATCAAAGAGCAAAAAGAAGATGAATACTGAGCAAAAAGGAAATAATATAATAAAGAGACTGAAAGATGCTGAAACAAGATGATTCTGAGACTTCTACTTCTTTACCTGTGTTTACGTAAAGTCATCTTTAGAATCTTCAGGAAAGACTGACACAGGTAGCTCCCAACTTTATCAAATTATTAAATAGAGATTGCACTGTCTGAAAATAGCAAATTTGGGTTTCCCACTGATTTTTCTCTGAAAGCTCAGACTAGGTGAAAAACAAAGATATTTGCCTCTGCAAACAACACAGAGAAGGACAGCCTGTGCCAAAAGCCCTGCTGATGGTTCCCAAACTGAGGAAGCCCTGCTCAGTGCAGCTGCTTTGAAAGAAAGTGAGGATTCCCCTCAGCACCAAAGGAAGACAGGCTCATTGATTCTGCTTACTATGTCTCTCACTTTATTTGTTCAGGTGTTTTCCCTTTGGTTTGAAATGAGGACTGAAGCAGAGTGGATAGTCCACTATCAACCCAGCCCAAAGTGAGTAACTGCTGCAGTCAACTGCTGTCCAAAACATGACATTTTGGCTATTAGCTATTGGTCTGTAGATTCATTGATATGTGATAGGCTAGTGATGCTCCCTTCACTCTATTTGCTCTAAAGGTGGCTACGCTCAAAACACTCCCTCTGCTTTATTCATTGTAGAGTATTTCTTCTGATAGGCAGTCAGGCTTAAAGTAACCACTTTTATTTTCATGTGTAATTCTCTGTTCATGCACTGGGAGAAACACTTCGCACCTTGTAAACTTTTAGATAGCACTACTAAGCCAAAATGGACTCAATATTTTTAAGGACTCATGGACCAAATTTGACTGAAGCCTGCATGATTCATCTGCATTCAAGCCATAGTACTGGCCGTGAAATATCTACTGACTCAGTTCACTGTCAGCAAAATATGCTTCAGCATAGCCTGCTTTTTTTTTTATTATTATTTTTTAAATTATTTAACACATTTTAAGTGTTAATTTTAAACAAAAAATACTAGGATGAAATTTTAAGTGTTAATTTTAAACAAAAAATACTAGGATGAAAAAAGTTTCTAATCCAAAAATATCCTCACATTTTATTAAAAATAATTAATTGATCCCCTGATAATTCATAGGATTCTTGCTAGGTTTCTTTTACTTATTTTGTAACAATGAACATAGATATGGATAATTAAGCTGACTTGGTAGAGTCCATGTTTTCCTAGGCCAGGTCAGAGTGAGTGCACCTAAAGTCACAGGATATGTCCATATCATAATAATGTACAAGTTCAATCTCAGCTAGTCAAATGAGCTGCCCTATTTCCCTCCCTAGACAATGCCCTTGTGGTCCGTCACAAAGCCTTACTGCTCTACATCCTTCTCCAACAAATCCCTAACCCGTATCTCAGATTCATCTGGGCCACACAGTGGCAAACCCTCCCGAGTAACCTCATGGTACATTTTCTGTGGTGGCTGAAGGTCACCTGCATTTTCGCTGTGACACACTCCTGCCTCAGTTGCACTGATTCAACTAGTTGTAAGGGAAGGTAAACAAAAAACTGAACCACCAGCCTGAGCATGGTTTCTGGAAAACCAGGGGAAAAAAACCCATAGTTTGCTTGGAGTAAGGCACCAGAGAACATCTGAGAGGAAACCACCTCTCAGAAGCAATGCTCAAGCAATAGGACTTCACAGATCCCAGGCAATCAAGTCCTCCTGAGCCACTGTTGAAGTGCAGCTTTTCTTTCAGGAGTTAAAGAAATGTCCTTCCTGCATTGGTCATTTTTTTTCTCAGTTATTCCTGTATCATTTGTCTTCATTTTAAACATTTTAAATGGAAGCTGGCTTATCTTTGCTAGCTTAGAAATTCAACCAGAACTTTGAAGTTCTTTTTTTTTTTCTTTTCCCCCTAGCAGTAATAAAAGATGTTGCAGGTGCAAATGTCCAATCTTTCTGTCCTCAATGGATACGAATGGGAACAACTGTCATGGACCTCAGCTACTCTGTTGATTGTATGGAGAAGAAGATAATCCACATCAGTCTCTTAGAGGAGATCATTATGCTATAGCCACTGAAGTAAAGAGAAGCAATAATTTTATTTTATCATGAAAATGAGAAGAGATGACTGGGAGCCCACACTGGCTGAGCCAGAATTTTATGCAGCAGTTTCTAAGAATAAAAATCCTGTTGAAATAATGATGCAATGTATAAGCAGGGGTTCAAGACCTGCAAGAATACCTCTTAGACTGAAAACAGTTTCAGAAAGAGACAATAAATTTAATTTCTGTATAACGACTGTTTCTGATACTCATTTGGAGAGTCAAAGTATCAGTCTCCTGAGAGTCTCAGCTTAGAAATATTTGTGGAAACAATTTTTCATTCCTTTTCCTGTTAGCACAGCTTCTCCTCTGCTTAGAGATATTTATCAGGCTTGGGTAAGAGCTGTATCTACAAAATACAAAAATATGTAATTTTTTTAGAAAACAAAGTAGCATTTTAAAATTTGGCTAAATTTAGTAATTCCTAAAATGTTAGTGAATTTCATCTTGGCCTGTCCATCTTAAAACTCCAGGGCCTACATCCAGGAACTTAATACCAGAAATATAATTTTAAAGCTGCTAAATAATCCCTTTATGGCAGGTAAAAGAGCACTCTTAGACTTAAAAAATGGAATTAAAATTAACTGGATTTTTAGCAGTGAGAGGGTGTTAGAATTAGAGTTGTGAAGGCAGCTAATTATATTAGTGGGATGGATAATTAAAAATTATCTTTCCAAAAGAGGAAATCCCATCTATTACACGTTTTGACAAAATTTTAGATTGGACAAGTGATATCACAATCTAATTCCTGTTGTCTTTATATTTCTGCAGAGGTTTGTGGGATGTCCTGTATCAGAATCTTACACAATGTGTCAGAATATAAGTTATGCAACGCTGAAAGTAAGGATATTTTTCAACTGGATGTTTCAATACCTAATCTGAATTCATTGTGGTGGATGGAAGCAAAGAGAATGCTAAAGAGGACTCTAAACTGGCAGAGACTGTAATTCATTTGCCATCTCATGTTAATTAGCTTTCCTTGTTATTCAGGGAGCGGAGCACACTAGAAAAATGTGGCACATTTTATGCTTTCTAGACTTGATTGAGATCGCATCTTTTCAGCAGCAGCCGGCATTTTGTGGGCACAGTTAACCAGAGCAGGGTGTAGCTGTGCTGACTTTCCAACCCAAAGTGCTTGGTTCTCTGCAGAGGAGCGACAACAGCAATGTGTAAAGGCCCCCTGCAAACAGATGTTGAACACTACCAGAAGGAACCACAGAAGTGTTAACCAACACTCTGCAATCAGTTATTCTCAAAACAAATATTCACTGTGAGGAAATTTTGAAAAAACCTTTCGTAGGAGGCATTCAAAACAAGAAACATGAGAAGAATGATGCATAAAGGAACTGAAGAGGGATTCAGGAGTGGTGGACCTATTCTATTTCCATCCCTGTCTCTGTTTCACCTGCAATAACTTACTTTTTTATGCCTCATCTGACCCCCACCTTAAAGTGAAGATGATAATATTCATGCACTTTTTTTCAAGCCATTTGAGATTTATAAGGAAGAAACCCTACCAAAAGGTTAGGTATTATTTTATCAGCCATGCTATTGCCTTTGTTTGCAGCTGGATCTTCAACAGAAAACAGATTATGCACCCTCAAGTTCATAAGGAAATATTTGCCTTCCATTGAAAGATTAGCTCCATCTTTCATGCAGAACCAAAATAACACAGCACTGCAAAACTCCACTATCAGCAAAAAAACCCCACAAATCAAGCTGGAATCACAGGAGGGGGACAGTTTTAAGGTAATCTGATCCATTTGTATCAGAAATACCAACACCTAAGTCCTACATTTCCAAAATATTAGTTTTACTAACCTTAGCAATGTTGCATATAGTCTGCTTACGGGTGTTTTCAATCACAACTTCATCTAAATGAATCCGTCAGTGCAGGAATTATGAAGTTACTGTTTATTTGCAGCCAAAATCAATCCATCACTGCTACTGTCTGTGAACATCAAAAAGTTCTGTCAAATGCATCCTCTAACACAAGAACATGTGATCCATCTCTAAATGGGAGGGGATTCTGGGGATGTCAGTGTATAATCCACACCTTTTTATGACATCTCCTTTGTGAGCACCTGTGAGATGCATTTTCAGTGACACTAATGGACATAGTTCAGGCATAATCCTCGTGGAGGCTCTTCTGATCTGGAATATGAATCCCATCATGCATTATGGTGGCAACATCTGTCAAGGTGTCCAATAAATTTGGGGTCCACTCAGAAATGCTGGTGAGGACTGGTTAGCTACTTGGTCGGTAGTACAACGATATGCAGAAAGTACATGTTGGCTCATATTGATGTGCAGTTTACACAACTGGTGAAATTTAATTTAATTACTATATTGTGTGTTTCATCTACAAGCACTCTCTAAACCTATAATAATTACATATGTTGCAGATAAAAGATCTGCTGAGTGGCTGAAGAATGTCCTTGTTGCATATGGTTTAATGCACTGAAACCATGGTATAGCCATGACTGAAAAATACTCAACCCATCAGCTGAGAATATTCTTCAGAGTAGCTATCCCCACAGGACCAAAAAGTTAAGAGCAGAGTTGGCCTTCTTCTGAGAGATGGTGTGGCATGTTGTAAGGAATAATGGTTGGCACTGACTCAGTTCCTTTGTGGTGAAGTCTGCAGAGGCATCTTAACCTGTCATAGCTAATGGGTTTTGCTACAGATACCAAAGCATAACATGGTAAAAGCATTTGAAGAGAGAAGCATAAAAATATCTAAAGCATTGACAGTCTTGGGGGCAATTTAGAAAAACAAAGATTCTTTTTGGTTTTTGTCCGATTGGTTTTCAGAAGCCCTACAAACACTGGAGGACAGCAAAATTAATGAAGAAATAATGAAATAACTGAGGGGAAAAAAGAACTGTAAAAGTTTTTTTAAGTAATACAAAATCATTAGAGTCCTGAGTAGACATGCATTTTTAAACAATGGCTGTAATAATGGAAAATTAGGCTCTATGACTTATTCATAAGCTTCTGTTTAACACTGTTCTCCATTTCAGACAGTTCACTTTATAAATAGCATCTTTAGGTGAGATGCTATTGTTTTGGCCATGCAATATGAAAAATAACTATCTATTATTGTGAGTTAGAGATCATTTCTCTGCTTTCTGTAACCACATCTGAAGACATGTATTTCAGTGCAGATCATGGAAGAATTGCTTCTATTTGGAAAGGTAGAGAGAACCCCAAGAAACAAATATTCCACTTTCAATTCTAAAACCGCAGTTGCCTATTTGATATAGAAACTGTAAAAATTTAAAGGAGGAAAACAGTATTTGATGAGTCTACAATCTTTATACTTAAGGGATATTCAGAGCACCTATAAATCCTCAGTGGAATTAATAATTGAGACTCTTGAAAGCTCTGAAAGGAAATATTAAATATGCAAAATCTTGGTGAAAAGCATAATTAAGGCCATAAGTGCCTAAAAGTTTAAAGGGCAGGCTACCTCTCAAAGATTTTTCAGTATAACATTTATATGAAAGTATAACACAATACATTTTTAAGCAGCATTCTATATTACCCTTTTTGCACCAATTTTTATCTTTTCCTTTCAGTGTTAAATAGTATAATTTAGAATACAATTTCCAACATCTCCTGAATTAAATGGATGATATGAAGATCCACATTCTTGTTTTCTGTTATTACAAGGTTAAAAATTTCACTCCTCCAACTTCTCAAAGTTAATAGTGTCTTATGTGCAGAGTAAAAGGCATTTACTTATAGGGTTGATGTTTTCCCTTTCTTTTTAACATTCACTTTTTCTCTTCTAATATTGTCAGGTTGTCTCCTTTCCAATTTTAAGCACAGTTTTTAGTTAAGGAGGAGGAAGCCTCCAGCCCTGACACAAAAGTCCTCAGAAATACAATTGAGTTAGGTCAGCTGTCAATGGCAGAAAATCTTCCCTCTTTGGTTCCAGGAATTTCAACATTCCAATGAGTGTTTATGGGTGTATCTATATATGTGATCTACATGTATTTATATACCATGTGAGCTCTCTTGAAACAGACACAGCAATATTTCATACTGCTTACTGAATGAACAGAGACTGTTTTCAATAGCCCTGAATACTTCTAATTAATTTAAATATCTTAAAAAGACAATAGGTGCTTGGTACCTTTGAGTATCAGGTCTTTATGTTTTCCAGAACATGGTGAATTGATACAAATATTGATCTTCAACTGGAAAGGAACAGATCAGTTTCATTTTTTCCACATTAACTTCTAGAAAGAAAATATTTTCATTTTGTACCGTGACTTGCAGAAAAATAGCCAGTCATTTCAGCACTGCCTACACGCAGTTTCTCCCTTTCCAGATTGGCTTTTTTAATTGATACTAGCCCCACCCCACATATGTGAAACACCCTCCCTCTTGGCAGGGATTTGTTTACTTTTACATCTAAGCATTTCTGCTCACAGCAGGCTGTGAAGTAATGGAAGTTAATATCGCAGAATTCTGATAACCATCTTGCTTTTTCTTCCCCATTGTCACTGTGACATGAATTTAGCAGCTAAAATATATAAAGAAAATAATCCTGGTAAAGATTAGTTTTGTATCATTTAAAAAAACTGATTCCAAGCCTTTCTTATGTGGTTTCATTGCTTGCAACTCAAGAGCCTGACAGTGAGGCAAGTGAAGTGGGTTAGAGACGATATTCACATGATGTTAATTCTAGCAAGATACCTCAGGGCCCTTCCAATTCTACAAAATCCAAATCCGTGATTTTTCTCCTGATATGATTACTCCCTTGTTATCTCCGCCCATAATTTTTGCCAGAGTCATGGAACTGATCAATTTAGAGACTTCAGTCCAAAAGCATTCTTACTCTTCCACTCTTCTCTGCCATTTTTATGTCATTGTAATGTGTATTTTGCAATGAAGAGTAAATTTCAGAATAAAAAGATAAAAGAGAGAGGTCTATCCCAGCTCAGAGGTAGTTACAGACATTAATTTTCACAAATATTCAGATTATTCACAATGTAAGTTTTATGAATGTTCTATTGTAGCATGGGAAAATAAAAATGAAAGTATCAGCAATGAGGCAGTTTTAAGATGCATCCTTTCAGAGTTCTTCTACTGTGAGCATCACTAGGAAGCCTGCACTCTGCCAAGAAAGAGTAGATGATATATTGGTCGATAATGGCTTTGTTAGAATGTCAGTCCTTTAACTGCATATTTTGTTGTTATAAAGATTCATCTATGTATAAATGGCAACCAAACTTAACTAATTTAGCCACATCGGCATAGATGCCTAGGTAATACAAGAGTATATAGCTGTGTCTGGATTAAGATTAAAAAAGATAAAATTGGTACTAGATATCATAAGAAGATCAGGAGAGCTCTCTCCTGTGACATTCCTAAAGATGGAAGGAATTTTATGTCACCACGGGGGGGATATTTCACATTACACTGTAGTTATGACACCCAAGCACTGGACTCTCACAACTATTTAATGCCAACAGGAGCCTGATTATCAGGTTGTTATTTTTCTTTGCACAGCTGCTGTTCTCTGCATTTTATATGTTCATCCATGAAGTAGTGAAACAGGCCTCCCTGGACAACTTTTCAAGAACAGGGTTGTAAGCTTGTTTGTTGCTTCATGACACCTGCTATTTGGGCATTTAGCTCCCATAGTTTCCCTCAGCTATTTTCAAGCTTCGGTTTGCTTTTGTTCTGATTCAAAGCCTGACTTAAAATGCTAACCCTGGTAGCTCATTTGCCCTTCTAATGGATGGTTGTTCATGTCCTAAATAATTTGTGTTACTGAAGTACATCATGTCATCTCCAGCATAGCTGACAGATAGGGCACAGAGATATGGCAGGCCACCCTGGGCCACAGGTTTAGAGCGTGTATGGGAAATATGGCATTTCTGACATTCTTTTAAAAAGGAAAAGAAATATGTGAAAAATAAGAGATTTTTGACACCCTTTAGAAAGAAATAAAAAGGCAGGGAAACATCTGAACTGCCTCATACATGGCTCTGAAGACTACAAGGTAACGAAACATAGGATGTCTCCCAGCAAAGTCAAGTCAACAGTGTGTCACATGGGCTAGCAAGAATATGATATATCAAGCTACGTTTTTGCTTTTTCATATTTAGTCTTTTTAAAAAAGAAGCCATCATAGAGCATGCAACAAATATTTTTGACCAGGTATTACCAATAAAAGCCACAGAACTGTCAGCTCAACTTTACTGCCTACAGCAAACCATGTCAGACAAGAATGATTCATGTAACACTCCCCTGTGCACAGGAAACACAAACATTTACCAAAAATCCAACTACTATAAACCAGGCTATAAACTGTTAATTTACCATTTTATCCTATTCTTGTTTTTCTGAGAGAGACAATTGAGAAAGAATAATTCTGACCGGATTCACAGATGAGGTGATAATTACATCCCTCCTACACAAAATCCAACTTACTAGAATTTCTTCAGGGAAGAAATACATGTATACTTCCACTTCAACCCCATAGGGCTGGTGTGTGGTTGTACTACAATTACTCCAGGAGCTGGAGCAGCAAGTGTTACCACCCTAATACACACACAGTCTCGTGGGCTGCGGATGTGTCTGTGCCTGTACCCCATGCACTCCTTCTTTGTTCTGCCCAAAAGTCCCCAGTAGCTCTGGTGGAAAGGCAAGGGAGTGCCAAATGAAAAAAGCTTTCATCTCTCCACCTGCACACATTTTCTACCAGTATGTAACCCACCCAAATCCCATTTCAAAACCAGCCTCAGGTGAGTTTCTCTTATTCTCTGTCCATTTAATAAGCCTGACTGCCGGAATTTTTTCCTGATGCAAAGAATATAATTAATAAGCTACTCAATCCATCATATTGACCTGCATTATTTTGAATTAAAGTTAATGACAACAATGAAAAAAGGATTATAAAGTTAAAATATATGTACTTTATATGTTTGTACAGTTTCTTTTTAGTCATATAGATAAGATTTATATGAAAATATAACTGCCACAGCCAGGTCATCACTAGCTACATGAAACATATGAAGGTCAAATACTTTCTCCTTTGCAAAACTTTTGGGACCTGATACCAACAGATCTCCAGTCAGGCAACAGTGTTGTCATCCTTTACATGGCTACCAATTCAATTATATCTCTAATTGTTTAAAATTCATACTTATTTTTCTTGCTGGTGACACTCTTCAGAAGTAGGAAAAGAATGTCATCAGGTAAGAACAATTTGTTGCATGTAGAAAAGCAACCCATATTAACCATGGCTTAGTCCTCAACTTAAAATGTTACTCATACTATTCAACACGGAAAAGGTTGGAAATAGCACATATAAATGAAAAGTACAAGACAGAAATAAAACAAAAAATGACAAGCAACAAATGTGTGATGTATTTTCCTTCCTTAGGGAGCACTAATACAACAGACAATATGCTTTGGAGAAATGTTTATATTGAATTGTTGTAGAATAAATATATTGTGTACAAATAATACTTCATAAATCCATTGTAGGAGTAACCAACGTAACAGGCCATCATAGGGTAATTGCTAGTAAAGGATTACTGAGGAAGCTGCTGAAAATCTCTCATGCTTGACATAGCCAGTGATTCACTAACCCTGCAAATGCTTTCCCAGATAGAGACCTACACCTTTGCCACCCAGGAACACCAGATGCTAAGAGCAGCCCGTCAGATGATCACTTCATCCCCAGTGACCACTGTAGAACTGTCAGCCTCTAAATCACATGCCATCTGACAAAAGAATGAGAAGGGAGGAAAAAACCCTACAGATAGTGTAACATCATCCATTCCTCTGAGGGAATGGCATGTTTCAGTCTTTCGTTTCTTTTAACCCAAGGAACCAAATGAAAAATATGACAACAAATAACCTGCAAACAGTTCCATATCTATTATAAAACTGAAATCATAAGAAATGAGCTTGTTGAAATAACAAATGAACTTGCAATTGCTTTGCTTCGCATAACTCCCATATGTTTTTAGATATATTTTGAAAGACAACTTTTTTAGATGAATATATGTCACATGATACACTATGTTCTTGTCCACTGAGGACTGGGCCCAATCACAGCTAAAAGCTTCTGCCACGTAGAATATGAATGGAGAACATCACAGCACAAATGGAAAAACATATATGTTTATCATTATGAGATTATGCAAATATGCTGCCTGGTCTCCATAATGTCCTTGCCATGCTTATAGATGATTTGAATTTCTCATATGGTATTGAGTAGAGGGCAAGTGGGGGAAGGAAGCTCAAATAGCTTCCATGGGGAAGGCAATAATATTGCATACCTACTCTCCCTAGCTCAAATAAAGCAGGACCTACCAATTGGTAGTGCTTAAGAATCTCTACATCAGAGTCTCATGTGTACTCGTCATCAAGTATCATTTGTATATCAAAGCATAAGTATGAATTTTTCAGCTAAGAGCACTGGAGAAAAAGAAGTGTCTAAAAGAAATTATGACTACATCTAAGCCATCTATTAGAAAAAAGAATGATACAAATGAGAGCTCTGATAACAAGTGAAGATTACAACAACTAAAATTATGTAACTTATCAATAGCACCTCTCTAAAAAGTCTAAAAGCAGCAATTTGGCCGCAGGAAACATATAAATAAACACAAAATATCTTTGTCTATGTTTAGACCTCAAAAATTATTAATAAATATCTCATCTCTGTGGTAGACCTAAATGCATTAAGTTCTGAGAGAAAAGCATGTCCCTAAAATATATCATTGAAAAGGCTTCTTCAAATCTATTGAAACATATCGATTGAGATCTGTGGAGATCACTTTTCCTCCTTTTATTACTGCACATTTTTTTAAACATTAAAATGAATGAAAGAAAGGCTACCTGAGATTACAGAAGGAGTAGGAGGTGGTGTAGTGGGACTCCCCACAGGAAAACAACTCGTTATGGAAAGGACTGAACTCCCAGGTGCTCAGTGAGCACAGGAACAAACCAGAGACTATAATTTTAAGGCTGATCCCATGTTATATGACAATTTTTATTTCATACAGGAAGCACCAACTATGACAAAAACTGTAACAAACTGGGCAGCTGATGCCACATCCGTGGGACTTTGCGAGGGCAGGGTTTTACAAATGCTAGCATGCAAATATTAAAAATGTGTTTCTTGGTTTTAAGTAGGAAAATAAGGGTGAAAGAGGAGGTTAACAGACTTGGTAAATATCTGATAAATATTTATTTACAGAGATTGAGCACAGAGCCGCACAGAGCAAGGGGACAAGGAAGAATCTATCTGTAAGCAAGGCTGATGCCCTGCAAGAGGTTCAGTGGTAAATTATCATTCTGCATATTGGATATAAACAGAAATCAAATGATACAGAGCAGAAAAAGTGGACGTTCATGAATAACTACCAAAGTATTTGATGACAAAAGGCACTACTGAAAATTACCATGTTCTCCTATTTAATTCCTCTTTTAAGATTTTCTACCCATTCTTAAAAGAGTTTGCAAATGACAAATTGGAATTTGCATTTCCATTTACTTGTTTCTGAGATCTGCCACTCCTTCCCCCTTTTTTATGGCTTCAAAAAGCTGGAAGTCACAAGCATTCTGAATGAAATCCCTTTGGGTCTCAGCGCTGGAATCAAAGGAAAACAAATGTCTGGGGGAAAAGGTTATTCTCAAAATCAGGTCTATTGAAAGGAGCTGACATATTGCACAGCAATGCAGCTTGATTGGTTGTAGTTGTCATTTATTATATCATATAAAGGAATACAAAAATATATCTTTGCTATGGCAGTCAAAACAAGACTTCTTAAAAATAAATTGTCTTGAAAACCATTTGGCCAATTTATACGGCAATTAGGTAAGACTTATTCACTGTATGCTTCTTATTTCACTAGTAAATAAGAACTAGAATAACTTGGCTGAAAACTGATAACTAACTTCTGAAAGCTGAAGTATCAGAACACTATTTTTCCTCCATGCTCAAAAATGGTTTATCTTTAATGGCTGCACTAGTTTTATTTCATAACATCTCTGCATGGACATTCTTGATGTATTTTTACAATTTTTCCCTTCAGAGAGAAGATCACCATTAATTTAAGTAAGCTGAGAAACATCTCAGATGGGTGATTTGGTTACTCTCTAGTGACATTCATGCCGTTTATTACATAAGGAATTTACTTCAGTGAAGTCATTATGTTGAGTCCAGCTACAGAATTGCTTCTATTTGTTAGACTCCTCAACTACTGTTTAACCACTTTCCTCCAAACATGTAAGCATGCTTCCTTGCTGTAACACACCTTTACGTTTACTATTTCTTTTCAATTGACATTTATTTTATTTCTTTTATCTTTTTTTTTTTTTCAGCTAATATACTGTATATTATTACATAAATGATTTATTACAGGAACCCTGCTGTATGAGGGGCAAAACTTGTTTAAAATAAATCCTACAGCTACAGTAATCCCTAAGGCCAAACTGTACTTTTACTTAATTTCTCTACTGTGGATTACACACCATATAATTACTTAAAACAGAAGCTACACATACAAATTTTGCTTGGCACCAAATACCTGGCTTCAGAGAGTACACTCAAGTTTCATGCTGTGTTTTGCTACAAATCCTTTGCACCACCTAAAGTAATTCAAAGAGATCACTAACAGAAATATTTTGAGCTACCTAAAATAAATCAGCAAGTTAGCAAACCACAGTGTTTTGCTAAAGGTTATATTAAAATAAGCCACAGTGTTGCTGAAGGATATTTTATATGTGCATGGCTTTAGCATTCCTCATGGCCTTTTTCCGATGCACTAAATAAAATCATGAGACAACTTTAGAGATGGAAAATATCTGCTAGATCATTTAGACCATCCCAATGCCAGTTCAGGATTGTTTCCTTTATTTTCTAGTGTTTTGTCAAACCTACTTTTAAATATGCTGTATGTTCCAAGTAATGAGATTTCCACTGCTTTCCCCTGGGAAATACATTTATATAACGACTTTCTTCCCCAAGGATCCCAAAGTGTTTTATAAAAATATACATACAAATCACTTCCCCACTGGAGTACAATCACTTATGAGGTATAGGGTGGCAGCCAGCAGGGAAATGATACATAGTACTCTGCAAAATTATAGCAGGAGGGGAATTCCTGTCCAAGGACAGAGGGGCAAAACCCTATACTTATGAGAAATGCCAGGAACTAATAAACGTCCACAGATAGCAAATAGAAGCATGGTTTCAACATACACATGCATAAAGGAGCTTGAGTACCTTAAAAGGCAAAGGCCATTTTGAACAGAATTTGAATGCGTAGTCCCAAAGACCTGGGCTAACTTAATAAAATAAACATGTTATCCTGCTAGGAATACCAGAACAGGAACTATTTTTCTGAAACAGCAACCAACTTGAGGACTGTGCTCTGGATCATTCCATCCAAACATATATTGATGCTGATGTTAGAGACAGTCTGTCCCTAAATCCTTGGCTGCTCCCAGCTAGCCCAAGTCCACTAGCTGCTCTTCTCCCATAGCCCACACATGTCATTTATGTAGTGCTCACTATTGGCAAAGCAGAGCCTATCCACAAATGCCCTGGAAACCTCTTGCTTCTACCCGTGCTCAGCCAGGGGAGGAAGGGGGAACGAGATGAGCCAGGAGGAAGGGATGGATGATGGCTTCATGCTGGCAGACCGCTATATTTGGGTCCAAGTGCCAATGTATGTTACAAGATCAGAGACTTATAAGGGCTAAGGAGTAAATAATGCCAGAAACTAATGCCAGAAACTACATCATATTGGAAGGTCAACAGTTTTCAAATTCAAACCACTTCAGTAGAGTTCAGGGATTTCCAGTGCAGATGGTTTGCAAGCAGAGGTTGAGGGTAATGGGAGGGTCAAACCTTATTATCTGCATTGTTTTAGCAACCATTGCTCATCTTAGGGGGAGAATGAGAGGAAACATGACAGCCTGTGCTCTGAATCTTCTTTCTGTTTAGTTCTGGGCATGAGAAATGTTTTCAGATCTCCAGTCTCCTTGCTCATTGCCAGTGCTCTAGTCTTAGACACAGGACATAGACAATACGTACAAGTGGTTAGACATCTTCCTCTCACTAGCAAGGCCAGACTTAACTTCTTAGATGCTCTCCAACTGGAAGTACATAGAATATTGATAAAACTGGACTAATATAATCTGAAATAAACCACACATGACAGATCTGGATCACAATCATTAAGTATATATTTAGGAGAGATGAACAAAGGAAATATTTTCCACCTCACCTAAAAAAAGGATAATTTTCTGCATTCTCCCAATGGGATACTGTATCAAGCTATTTACTCTTAACCAAGGAAATAACACTGCAGATTGCCCTGTTCCATGCATGCTATTAACCTAAAAATCTGACTTGTCTGCTGTGCATAAACACTCCCATTTGCCCAGGATGCAGGATAACATGTCACAGGCTAAACATGGCGTGGCAAACATGCCAGCTCCCCTTGCCTTTAGTAACCACAAAACAGATGCATCATTCCTCCTCCTTCACTCATTAGTGCATTACTTTTACTTAGAATAAAGAAAAGAGGTCTTATGCTAGAAAAAGAATTTAACAGCTCCACATTAATGCACCCTCATTAATGAATCAACTGTCGCCATTTGACTCTCCATTGTGCCTGCAGTTGTACAGACAGTGACAAGCCATTTGATTCAGTGCTACTGAAAGTCTTTGTGCAGAGGTGAGTCTTTGATCCTCCCCGGTGTTGAAGGAACATAGATGTGATTTCTGAGGGTTTTGCATAAGTTTCAAGCTTGTGAGATAATGGATACATAGTACAGTTCCTAAATGTCTACGTTTGTTGCCAAGTTGGCATTGATAATGGGTGTATTAGCAATGCAAAGATGGAGAGATGAGCTCCTGAGCTCTCCAAAAGCCTGCTCTAAACAATGAGCTGACATTGTCAGATAAAAATGAGCATGGAACATTACTGAAAAGCAAAACATGTTTCTGCCCTCTCCAAAACACAGGTATCAAAACCTAATCCTGAATTCATGCACTTTTTGCACACTCACAGCTCTGTCTCCTTAACTTTACATACACACGAGATGAAACTATGGTCACAGAGAGGGCTGATTCTGGATCGGAACAACTCAAGACAGGTCCCAGGCATTGTACATACATGGCACAAGCAGGTCTAAAACAGCAGGTGAGGCAGTGAATACACTAACAGCAGAAAGGAGTTAATTTTTCAGAAAACACCAGATTATAACTTTTTTTATCCTGTCAATCAATGATGACTACATATTAAACTCAGTTAGAAAAACAATATCTAGGGAGACATATGGCTGCACAAAAAGGTACAGGGCTTGAGCAGTTTTGCATGACACCAAAATGAGCAGTAACACATTCTGGGTGCTACTGAGTTATAAACTATGACTTTCTCTGGTTAGAAAGTCTCCAATGTGATAGAGCCAAGCAATATTATTTTCCATGGAAGGAATCACGAAAATGCCCACACCCTCTAAATTTATTTACGTAGTTTTGGTTCCAAAGATCCTCCATCACGTGTATGCTGAGAAGCTGCCCAGGCTGGAGAAGCAGATGTTGTATTGACTTTGGAGCCTGACAGCCCACTTTCCTACCATTTCTGACAGCTAAGTAATCAGCAAGTGCCAAAGCAGCATATTTAACTTACAGGTTTCCAGAAATCAGATACCCACACCTATTTTCTTAAGGAGTATAAAGATCTGGAAACCAAGGGAAATATTACTGGCAGTGGATGATGACACACTTAACAAACTGTGTGCTATGACTCCTCGTACATGGCATGAATATGGTGTGACCCTATCATGGTTATTTATGTCATTACGTTAAACACAACTGATGAAGTATGCTGTGGAGGATTCTAAGCTATACTAACAATTACAGGGTTCTAACTATACACATTCATAGCCCATACAGTCTAAATTAACATTTTATTTAAAAAAAATCAAAAATTGGTGGCAATTACATTACCTGAATGCAGAAAATCATGGCTCTTAGCTACAAAATAACCAACCAACCAAAATTAAAATTTGCCAATCAGTGAAACAAAAAAAGAAAGCAACCCATCCAACTGAGGAAAACTCTTCTAATGACTAATTTAGAGGGATTAAATCAGTTTCCACAAAGAGAAATATTTTCTAGATAAAATGCTAAACATATAAGTGGAAATTAATTCATTCAACTGGGGAAAGCCTAGCTACAGCACAGAAAAGATGAGTCACTCCTCAGTCAACTTGGACTTCATTAATGGTAGGCTGAGGGATGTTGAACTATTCATCTAGCAATGGGTCACATTAATTTATACTATTTAGGTATTTCACAGCAGATGACTTCATGGAGGAGCTAGAAAGAGGCAAGAAATCTTTGGTACATTACCATTATTTTGTCAGACAAGATCATTGCTTCATACATTTTTGAACCCACATGGCCTTCCATACTACTTGTACGTGAACAGAAAACTTCAGTGCCTGACAAATTAAACTGCAACTCCTTTCAAGCCTCTGTGAATAGCTTCTGTGAAGCGTAGTCCTCATAAACACCTTCCTGCAATTCAGAGAGATCTCTTTAATAAATTAACAAAGCTGTCACAGAAGTATAAATGGGAAATCATTTTTTAAAATAGAACCATTTAAGATCACACAATTTCAGAAGCCTTTTGCAACGTTTTATAATTCCTTTAGGCCACTGCAGGTCTCCTTTACACTTGTGACGATGCCCCTTTCAATTTGCATTTAAAAGACAGTAAATTGCAGGGTTCATAAACATTTTTATAGTGATTTATTGAAGACTAGAATGTCACTCCTGTTCTTCACACTTTAGCAGTCCTGGGAATCGGCTGCAGGGCTATATGTGTAATCTTGCTTTACCCATAAACTATACAAGAACAAGCCAGTTCTGAAACCTATTATTTATTTATTTTTCTTGCTTAAAAGACATCCGTGGCACTATTTTACATCTATATTTATCTTTCAGTTATAAGATGACCCATTTTATTCAGCCTTCAAGTTATAACCAGGTTTCCACAATTTACAAAGTACTTGGTTTGCAAATTAGAAGTGTTCAGAGACAGGATTGCATTATGCCAATGAACAAAGGATTCTTTCTCCTCTCTTTTTAATAACACACACAAAATCCACAGACTATTGGATTTATTATCACTACTAGATAAACTTTAACATACAGGAATGTACTGAGCTCCTTCTCCTTTCTTTTCTTTTCTTTTCTTTTCTTTTCTTTTCTTTTCTTTTCTTTTCTTTTCTTTTTTCTTTTCTTTTGAACACAAACCACAGAAATGCACTGTAAAACTTTAGCTAGAGAATATTTTAAAGGTTCTGCTTCTCGAAAGACAAAAGCAGGGTAAAACGTTCATGGCAATAGGGCTTATGATACTCCTATCCTCCTTCGCAGGCAGCAAAGTCACTAAAGAAGGTAAACAGTGCCAAGAAGTGTTGCTTATAAGGGCACTGTGATCTTTCCTGCATCCCAGTGGAGCTTTACCAGGGGCAATCTAGAAACCTCCCTGCACAAATAGCGTAGGGAAAAAAATAGGGAAAAAAAAAGTGCCTGCACCTCATTTGCCCTTCCAGTGACCAGGAGGGAGTATTTCTTTCTACTTTTTTCACATTACAATAATGGCTTCACAGCTCTTGAAAAGAGCGCTAGTGCAACAGCAAATGGTGCATGACACACTGAAGCCCTGGTCTTTGTCGCAACAGCTCCGCTCCAAAGAAAGTCCTTCCTTGCCTTCTTTTCCTTGCCATTAACTGTGATGAAATGAGTTTTTCCCCCTTTTGATTCCACCCCCCGCTGTCTATTACAGTCTGACCTGATTGCACTTATGCACAGATTATTTCATAGAGACATCCTTTTATTCAGGTTTGCGAGTTCATGCCTGCAAGGTTATCTGTTCACAAAGCAACGCCTCATTCCTCGTATTCATCTTTTTTTTTGAAATCTGATCTCATTGATAAGAACAAGACCATTCGCATTGCATTTGTCAGATAAGTAGCTCCATGCCAGAGTAATAATTTTTTGTGACTATTGTCAGGGCTCCAGTTAAAATACATCAACCGATAAAAATGCAAGTATTGTAAAAATAACCTTGCATCAAAAGTGTTGGCACTCTGGTTTTTCCAAGGCACATTACGTCCTTTTCCCTAATAACAATTTCTTATAGGCAGAACATCTTTTCTGCACAAGAATTATTTTTAAGGATTATTTTAAAATATTCCTATTTCAGTGCTGCTATTGGTAGCACTGAACTTGAAAGGAAACAACTAAGTAGAGGATCAATGTTGCAGTGATCGGTTGAATTGGGTTCTGATTAATTTTAATCAAACATTTTACTCAATTCTAATATGCGGCCATTCCCAGCAATAATAAACAGATGAATCCCATCACTAGAAGACTCTGAAGCAGCAGCACAAGGAGGAAACAGTTAGAGCTGCAGTTTAGCATATGTGATCCGACGTTAATGAGACTTTGGGATCACCAGGAAGCTGATTATTTTCAAGTTTGTTTGTGAGAGAAATCTCTACCCTGGCACAGGCGAGATAGAACTGGAGGTGCAGCAGAAGAAACAAACATGCAGGAGCTCGCACCCTCACAGAGGTCAAAGCTGCAGGAAGGAGAATAAAAACGCGTAGACGGGAGCCTGTTTTGTTGCCATACCTTGTCATGGAAAGCCATAAAGACACAAATGTACCTTCTCACCCGGAGAGCAGGGCAACATTTTATGTAAATATTATCAAAAGGCGAATGCAAGAAGCGCTGCTTTTCCCTTTTATTCCTTCCTCCCTGCTGCCTTCCCCTGCCCGTGTCAGCTTCACAAAGGAGCTGGTGACGAACTGGAAGCCAGCGAAGGTCTGGCAGGCGGGGAGCCGCATTGAGCAGCCCAGGGCCCTGTCTTGGTCTCAGTGCGAGGCCGCCGCACACCCGGGCCTGCAGCTGATAACACTGTAATAGTCCTCCTTTGAGGACTGGGGCTCCTGTGTGCTGATTACTCATTTATCACACCTGGCAGCCCTGCTGAACTATAATTACTCTTCTCTTATCCTGCTGCACTGTCATGTCCAAGAGGAGAAGAGAGGCAAAGGCTCCTGCTAATGACACATTACCCTCTTGACAAGCACTTGAAGGTTTTATTGTAAATATTCAAGATATAAAACATCTGAGATTCCCTTTTTAATTATAAAAAGCAATTTTCCATGCCTTCTGTTCACCCCCTCCATCGCCACCAATAGTAAAGTTTCGGTGCTGTTATCCTCCGCTTCCCGCAAACAAGCCCATTTTCCTTTGTCACGTTAACTCATTGCTAGGAGGTAACTCCGGTATCTCCATTAAATTATCAAATGTAATGCCTGGAAAATGCGTCATTTGAACGCACATCACTCTCCCACAAAAGTTAAATTTCTGTCCCAAAATGAGGGAAAAATATGCATTTATATTACAGAATTAGGAAGGGGGGAAGAGAGAAAAATCATGAACAAATGGGCAGTGAGCAAGCTGCTGACCGGGTGGCTCTCTGAAGATGTGTCTCAGTGAAAGGAAAGGTCTTTCATAAACTAAAATTTAAAGATATGTGAGTTGTTATTGTAAATCCAGCCTTAATATTTGTGGCTCTCCAGATGGAGGGCTGTGAAGCCACAGACTTATCATCCCCCCCCGCTCTCACTATCAGTTGTGTGTTGTAGAGGTTACAGAAGTTCTGAGATTCCTCAAAAGAGTAGGGGATCCTAAATACTGCTATGTGATGTGAAGGACTAAAACCCTGAAAGAATCTTTAATCTGAGACATACTCCAGCTCCTATAATGATAATATTGGGCTCTATTTTCCTAAGACAGGAGCACATATAATCATTTTCCTTGGGCATCCTGCAGCCTGAGCCTCTCCCACTTAGCTTTTCCTCTTGCATAATCAGAGGTTGGAGTGAGGACAGTGGGTACCCTTCTGTCACATTCATCAGCTGTGGGGTGGGGGGACCAACCAAAAAAAACCCAGAAACGGCTAGCAGCCAAATATCTAATAATATGGTTTGAAGTGCCAGAAAAACATAATCTAAATATATAATTGACAGAGAAGAGCACCTTGAAATAAGAGCATTAAAAGCACAGATCTGCCACATAAACCCTGACAACTACACTTTTTCTGGTTCACCTCTAATTTTCTGGCCAGGCTGAAACACAAGATCCCAATACTTAGAATTCTGTATCTTAAGAACTGGCTTTAGATGTTCTCCTACTTGCTTGTGTGATTTTCAAAATACACTGTTATTACATGTCACATAATGGTCCTTTTAGTATTTTGCAGAAGTCAGATTCATTCCAAGGAGACTATGCAACAATACAAAGAGATGTTGTGAAAAAAACTTGGAAAAAATGGAAGACTGCTGCACTGTTTTAAGTATTAAAATGAGAAACTGGTAAAAGAATGAGTGTTCAGATCCATATGAGGTTAGGGAGAAGTCAGGATTAGCTTTAAGGCTAATGGCCTTCGCACTACACTTCTGAGTAGCTGCAGTCTTCTACATACTTGGCTTATTTACTTATTTTTCCTGAATTCTAAGAATTGCCCTCAGTTGGAGGAAAGATTATATGGCAGATACAGAAACTATCCATGAGAAACTGGTGCTTTAGGTTTTTGTCTCGTTTGCTTAACAAGTGTAATGGCTTTGATGGCCATCCTGACAAGACTAGTCACGGGTTCCTTGTCAGGAGCCAAGTAACACATCAGTGATGGTCAGGAAGCAGTAGTACATTACACGCTGCTGTGAAAATTGCAAACATTTAATGAACATAAACGTCCTGCCAAATTGACATACACGAGGACAGAAAACAGCAGTAATAAAAGTCACTCAGACTCACACATAACAACTCAAGGCTGTGTGCTAGGAGCACGCACACGATTTAAAAAGTGGATACAGCAGCTATTTTCTAACAAATCACATGGATTTGTATATAGTACTCACTGCTGTATAAAGTACTTTGAGGTAATTAAAGTTATGCAGTGCTCTTGGAGGTGAATGATTCAAATAAGTATTAGCCTACAAATTACTGAACCCCCAAATATCCCATCTCAGTATACTGTGGTTCCTATTTTAGGGTGAAACAGACAGTAGCATTTCACATGCTCTTAACAGATGAAATTGCAGCGGTCAGGCTTAAAATGACCATTTTCTCTATCTTTTCACAATGATTTTAGATTTCTAGACTGAAATATTAACAGTCTTACTGAAGCAGAATTATTCCACTTCTCTTGCTTTCTGCCTGCTCTGTCAGAAAGCCACAGAGCATACAACTGCAGTGCACAGCTAACCATATAATTGATAACTCCCTAGTCTATTCACTGTGGGAATCTGTCAGTTAAAGTCTAAAGACACACACTATGAAAATGAACTTACATAAGTCTTCCTGTGAACTGAATGCAGCCAACATTTTGATGTTTAATTGGCTGGGTCCAGTTTACTAGCGCACACATGTATTTCAGCAGCAGCATACTGTACTCTGGCTCTTTCTGACAGATCTATTTAGTCAAAAGGAGGTGTATTTTCCCAAGATAATTGCTCAGAATCATGCTTCCAAAGTCAAACTGATTCAAACTTTGCTTATTTGCTACTTGCAGGCACACAAGTAGGACTATTTGAAAGCAAATGAAAAATCCATAGAGCAATGTACAGAGTCTTTCCTACACCGTGCCACAGAGGGAGTCTATTTCAAATAGGGCTGGTTGTCAGTGGCAGTTACTGCCAGCATCTTTTTAAATATACATCTTTCAGAGTAATACAGGTCTTTGAGATAATGAAAGATTTGCAACTACTATATTACCCACCAAGAAGAAATACATATACTTGAGTTGGGTATACTCCCACGCATAGGAATGTTCTTGTTAAGTATGAGGAAAAAATAATTGACAGTTATTCAACTATTTGTGAATACTTTCTTTTGATAGACTTAGTCCTCTAATTAATAGGGTGTGTCTGATAAATTGCCAGTTTTAGAGATGATTTTTTCATGTGGGCTTAGTGACTGGATATGAAAGCATTTAGAAATCTTTTCCTTATAACTGACATGAAACGCACAATCCCAAATTACTCATTTTACCACTCTGTGGCTCCAAGTCAATAACTTAAAAGGGTTAGACTGTCTCATCACATATATGCCAAAAAGACTACAGGATATACTCACATTTTACTCGTCTACATAGCAGAATGGGTTCTAGGTCTTTGAACTGTCAAATCAAATATCTACTTAGAATTTCTTGAAGTTTGACATGAGTTTCACCAATTTAGACAATTAAAATACAGTTGTCTTTCTTTTGTCCACCCCTAGCTCCCCTCTCTCCCCCCAGCTATAAAGAAATCAGATTATTTCCAGAGCTTTTGGTCTTTCCAAGCCATGATTAAAACCCATTTTGGTAAGGAGTTTACATCAGGCAGCTTTAGCACTTGAGTTACTCAAGGAAGGACGCTGCCTTATGAAAAATTTTCATCACAGTCTTAACATTTTGTTACAAGGTGAACTGAATGGGGGAGCTAAAGACCACCAGTATCCTTATTAACACTGGCAAGCACAGGCTTGTGCTCCTGTGTCACAGAATGTGTTTGCACCACAACATCCACAAGCATCTTCCTCCACTCAACCACTTACATCCAGACTGCACCCACCCGGTCCTGACAATACCTTTTATAAGTGGCAATTTTTAGAGGTAGTAAAATTTGGACACAGAACACCTTAAACTATGAGGGGGAAAGAAAACTTTCGTAAAGTCTTCTTCACCCCTTGGGTTACAAACCTTCATTGTTTCTTGGTTGTAGAAGTTACTTGTCAAATTTTCTTACTACAGCCTATCAACCCCTGGACTTTCTTGTCTTTATTTACCCAGGATTTTAAAAAGATGACACTGTGACACATTTGGAGTGAGAGTGCCCTGACTATACGGAAGGATCAGCTGTGTGCTCTCAGAATTAAAGCACTTCTTTCTGACACCATTCCCAGAGTGTCCCTTCAAGCCCTTCATTTTCAAAGAAGGTAATTATACAAAGGACTGAATGGCACTCACAGCTAGTGGCACAAGCCTTCATGTCCCTAAACACAAAGCAGTTCAAAACCTGCAGGGGCTGTTCACAGTTCATGTAAACATAGGGGTATTTTTCACATTTATTTCATTTTTTTTCTCTTCTGAAAATACAAGCTAATGGAAAAATATTTTTGCAAGGTATTACTAAACATTAAAGATAAAACTAGTGAGCATTAGTTCCAGAAGGGCACATTTTCAGTAATGATGAAAAAGAACATATAAATTACCCCTACAGAGCTTCACGGGTCCATTTCTGGGCCAACCTTGATTAAATAACTACAGAAAGGCACTTGACACCACCAGCGTAACACCTGACTGAATTTGGGAGTTGTGTAGGGATCTCACTGAACACCAGGATGTTAAATAAACCTGTCTTATAATAGTCACTGTGTTCATGTGTATTATTTAATACATTGGGGTGCTTAGGACATTGTTAATGTATCAAGAAATCAAAATAAATTGTGCCTTCATCTCCATCCATGTCTCTGCTAATAAACTAGACTTTTTGCAAAATACATGGCCTTGAAAAAATAAACTCTTTATTTTTATATCTTTTATATCTTTATTTTTCATAGAGATGGTTTTCAAGAAGGCATAGTATGTTTTAGGGACTCCAGCTATTATTCAGTTAACACATATATTAATTTGACTCATCAGATACTTGTGTTTTACCATCTGATCTGGAAGCTGGTTATTCAATTAACTGTTTTATTCCTATATATTTCAGTGCATTTTACTGAATTTAATAAACTACTACTTTATCAATTCATTTTGTTAGCAGGCTAGTTTCTTCATTGATCTTAATTTAATTTGATTTCACTGTAACAGCTGAAGTATAGGGATATTAAAAAACTAGGGTACTTCTGCACAAAAAATGACTCCTTGGAAATAAAGACATTCAGAAAACTATGCTTGCTGCTTAATTTTTTGGCTACTAAAAAAACCCGAAAGCTAGAGCTACTCAAAAGAAGAAAGTTATGAGTAATTTAATTGCTTAACAAACCATAAAAAAAAAATAAAAAAAGAAAAAAAGAAAAAAAGAAGAAAAAGAAAAAAAAAAAAGAAAAAAAATAAGAGAATAGGTACATTGAAACCAGTGAAAATTCTGGACTATTTTTAATAATTTGAGTTCTTAGGGACATAAGAATTCTATATCAGTTTAAAAGCATGAGTAAAGTTTTGAACTTTACAGAAAAAAAATTCTGTATCAGTCCTTTCCTCCCCTGAAATTATTATTTCCCCTCAAAAGACCTCAAGCTCCCCATATTTTCAGAACTGCAGAACTGAACACTCTGAGTTGAAAACTTTGATTATTTATTTGAGCAAAAGGCTCAGGAAAAAAAAAAAAGAAAAGCCAACACCCCATCCCAGAAATAAACCGGCCATTGTCATAATATTCTGAGACTGTAGAATAATAAAAACTCATTGTTTTTTGTTTATCAGCTAATGTAAGTTATGAATGTTTTAAAGGAGTGCCTTTTATACCAGACAGGTTATTTCTGTAGTCTAATTTTTCACAGCCACTTTTTCACTGAAACCCCTGAGCTTCATGAGATGATATTTCTAGAACAATTCTATTTTTCGTTTTTTATCACCTTAGTAGTCTTTTCCCAGCTGTATCCACAGGGGAATGGAAATACCCAATTGCAAACGTGACAGCGCTGACTTCTGCAAAGTAGCTTAATTACTCATTACGAGATTCCATCAACAGAAGCTCCGGTCTGTGGTTTTGTAATAAGTGCTGTTATCTTTCCTTGGATTTTCATTCCTTCACAAAGGGGGATATGGCAGTGCTTTCCACATCCACATTTTATACGGAGAGGAATGAGAGAATTTTAATGCATGAATTTGATGTCATTAACAATGCTGACAGCTGTTTAATCCCAGAGGAAACAACAGCTGAGTCCCAACTGCACCACCACCAAAAAAAAAAAGTAAAATAAAATAAATTAACTCTTCAGTGCATTTCACCGAAGGTACACTATGAATCAAATGCTTCATGTCCCACCTACATTTTTTGTCAATTATTTAGTTACAGAATCAGTAATCTCCACTGATGAAAAAACAAAAGCTACTCCATTCTGACTGCTAGACTTAAGTTCAGAGAACAGATTTATTAAATGGTCCTGTTCTAAATTTCCCATTAAATAAAATTAACCTCCCCCCCCAAGAATCACAATGTGAAATAAACCAGCACAACAAATAATAATAATATAAAAGTATAAATATGTGTAAGTCTGAGTTCCTGAAAAATAATGCAGATTAATCCTAAAGAGATGGTGCAAAAATACATTTAAAATGGAACCTGCAGCAGAAATAGAAAATACAACATGAGATATGCTGCAACTCTGTTAGTGTTTAATTTAAAATGGAACGTTTAGATACAAGCCAATGACAGCAAATTTGCTTTTGTTCTGCCCGCCCCCCCGCACCCCCTCGCAGCACCGCACAGGACCCCCAGTGTCA
>JANHGN010009585.1:5085-28111 GCA_024605025.1 Megaceryle maxima
AGTCTCTCTCCCTTATTCCTTTTCTCTTCCCCTTTGGGGAGGGAGGGGGGTTAACAGAGAGCGTCTGTTAGGTCTAAAGGGCTCCCCTGACCCTAAACCATGACAGTGGCCTATGTTGACAAGCTATAAAGTGAGTCTTGGAATTCTGTGTATCCTGGAAAAAAGACCTTGAAAAACTTTTTAGATCCTCATCCTGAATTTAACTAATAATCATCTGATATATCAAACAATTAAATTAGTATTAAATTTAAGACGCTGAGAAAATTAGTGAAAGAGTTTGAGGACAGAAGTAACTTTTATTATGTGCCATCTCACTTTTACATAAAGCTTAAGACATACAATTCCAACCCTGAGTTTCCAGATCAGAAAAACTCCTCCTTGCACCACTCTATGAGGTTTGGGGATTTCCTAAAACTTGCACTACTGGTTTTCAGCAGTAAAGGAGGTCTTAAAGTGAAGCAATTGGCTCTGCTTTGTGCTATTGAATGTCTTCCTTTTAATTAATTTAATAAAGATGGATGGTAGAAGCCAAAAGTGTCTATATTTTCCTCTGTCTGCCAACCTTGCTGTTGAAGGCCATGAACAACTGACCAGAATTCAGCAATATACCTGGAAGCCAGTAAATTGGCTTGCCATGCTGAGTGGGTATTCAAATAATGTTTTGATAAGTTTCTTTGTCTTTTATTTTGGTTTGGTTTTCTTGAAATAATACCTCATTAGAAATAAGAACAGAATGAAATTTTTTATTTCTCAAAGACTGCAAAGAACATATAGGAGCCTTTAACATCTAAAGGAAACGTATATTATGAATCAACAGTGGATAGTAAATTTTATAGACACACTTTAATAACATCAATAAAGTAGCACAGATATCTGTACACTGCCTCACTAACCAACTAACAAAGATCAGACAAAAGAAGGGAAGCCAGGAATAACACACTAATTCAAACAACATATGAAATTGAAAGCTATTCACGTTCTGAACAAAATGATGACTCCCCAGATTTCTGTTTAACTGGATACAAATATTTGTATAGAAGTAAAGCATTAGGTGGGAAAACCTGTCTTGAGAAACAAGTTTTACTGAATATTCAGTGAGAAGATTTCACTACAGAGACAGAGAAAACAATAACCAGACATTCCTATCTACTGGAAACAAAGAAGTGGACATTATTTGTTTTCAGTTTGCACTTTAGATGGCAACACTAGATATGACAGAGAAAACAACTGGCGTGAGGAAACAAAAACAACACAAGAAATCTTACAAACACTAGAAAAGAAAACAGAGCATTAACCTCCACCATCACAGAGGAAAAGTATGAAGCAGGAAATAACAGAAAAGTCAGAGTAGTTTCTGTCCTGCCCATCTTTACTGGTGGAGGAGGAGTAACTGAATGAATCCTAGTGACAGACAATCATAAAAGAAAAATTAATCTTTTAAACATCTCTTTTTTTTTTATTCCCTCTACTATGCTATAGTTCCCCTTCCTGCATACAAGACCTATTCTGAATATGTAATAATGTGTTTAGGTGGTTTTTTGTTTGTTTGTTTGGTTTGGTTTTCTGGGTTTTTTTTAATACTTATTTAGCATGTCCTTTCTTCTCAGCCTATCTTCTATGTGCTCCTTATCTTTCATTAGCCATAAGCAGCTTTCATGTTCAGGACTTCATAAAAATAAGGAAAGTTTTGGATATGGCCGCATGTTGTCATCCCTTGTACCACTCTACCACTCCCTCAACTGCAACAATAGCATCCTTTAAGAGCACCTTTGAATTCTCAAATCCTAACAGTACTTCAAACAAACGCCTTTTTTTTATTATTATTAAAGCCACTGCATTTTAAAGAAAAAGTTCAGGTTCTCTATATCATGACTTATTCATATTGTATCTTCTCATAGAATTTGAGACAACCCAGGAAACAGAGTTCAATGTACCCCTCAGTTCTTTGTTTCACTACAGTCATGAAAGAAACTGGAAATTCTCAAGAGACTTTTTTACCTTTGAAATATTTTGGAAAACATTCAAAACATTCATGTATCACAATCATTGGTATGGGGAAAACACATAGAGACTGACCTTTTTACCCACTGCAGCAGATAATACATGTTTTAATATACTTGAATCTGCAAATATAGGAACATAAATAAGAACTTGCTATGTTCTTGTGTGTTGTATTACATTACACAGGGGATGTATATACAAGCTCCTGCTAAAAGAAAAACTGAATTTCATTTGGTATTGACTTAATGAAGGAATTCTCAAATTAATCTCTTAAGCTGTAGTGCTCTTCAGAAAAAGCGACTTTGTAGAAAAGAAAACCTCCATAAATCTCTTTATCTTTCTCTAGAAAAAAAGGGCTTTTTGTAGGCCAGTGATTTTCTTTGCACCTTTTCTTGTGGAAACAATTAGCTTAGCAATTTTGAAGTATTAGGTGGGTCCAGCTGCAGGCTCCTGGTTATCTTTCCTACTATATAGCAGTGTCCATTCAGAAAGAAACAACAATCAAGCCTCATAGTACTACAACACATCAGTGGGAAAGACATAACTTATCTACTAATAAAGTTAGGTCTTGAAGGAACTTTCACTTACCCGAGGCCATCACAGGTTTCAGCATTTTTTCCAGATATGTTTCTACTTCAAAACTGTTCGATAAAATATTGAGTCGCAACTTGCCAAAACACTTAAGACTGAACTCAAAATGTGAAAGGCACATTTACCCCAGGCAAGCTCAGTTAATTGGTTGTCCAATGATTTTCAAAAAATAAATCTGAATTCAGTCCTGTTGTTTTCTATTGTTATGAGTGTAGTAACCTAACTAGGCTGAAGTTCAGGTTCAAATCTGTGTCCATGGACAGCTGAAAAGTCTGCATTTCCAACAATAACCAATTTGTTCACCTGATTGCTTTGAAAGCTCATTATGGGCATGCAATCCTACCCCAGAGAGTACATACATTTTTACCAAAATAATCTTTAGCTTAATTTATACATTTTACTTTTATTTAAGCTCATGAACAATACAATTAGCATTAGGATTGATTTCTGTCCTATTCTACTGTCTAACCTGAAGCCTAACCTGTTTGGCTGTGCACACTGAAAATACTTCTGCTGCAATTGGCAAGATTATAAATATTAAAATGATTACCAGTGTAGCAAACAATGATAATTACAGGAATATTAGTAAGGCCACCTGTATCTTATTTGTGTAGGCTGAAATTTAGTGCAGTTATTAGTCCAATATATAAATAATATATGTCTGATCTCAAGCAAATAGAAAACTTCTGTAGACGTGTTTTAGGGTTTTTACAGCATATTTAAACACCCTTCAAAAAATATCCAAGGACAGGTTTCTGCTCATGAGGGTAGCTAAAAAATACTACTAAGAACAGTACAGTACAAAAGACTCACTGGATAGCTGGCAACTATTTATACCCAAAAGCTCTTTACCATGTTTGTACACATCCAAGTGTTTAAGAATACTCCTTTCTAAAAATCAAATAAATTAAACACTATTGCAAAACTTCATCTTATTTTACATCACTTTGCGATGAGCTTCTTTACAGAAAGCAGTTTCACACAGTTGTGTATTCATGTAAATTATGACTCCTAAGAATTAAGCACAGAGCTAAACTTAAACATGTCCTTAGACCCTGTAAAGAAAAATAGTTGCAATCTTGTATACTAACAAGAATTGTTTATACAAAATTGTGTAATTAAGCACATTTGTGGGCTGGAATCATGTGATAGTTCCTAAAATTGTATAGACATAATAAGGACAGTGATCTTTAGTTAGAAGAGTAAAGTGGAAAGATCAGCACCTAGAAGATCTACATGAACATTGTCATGCATTCCCGTAGATAAAGTAACAAATAAAATAAATAAAATACTCTAAGTAAAACTTGTAGGAGAAGATGTGCAGCTGTGCAATGTCTGGGTGAAACTTTGGAGGATGTTTTGAAAAATTGTCTCAGAATGTCTTGTTTTACTGAAGTTTATAGCTCAGCCTCACAATCATTTATGTATAGCTGTCTGTGCGTTTAATCAAAAGTAATAAGCCAGATGCTTCAAATTAAAGACAGATTAAAAAAGCTAAATATAAATGCTGAGGCGGTTTTTGGTCTCAGATGGTATGAGTATTAAACTATGTTTAATAATAATAAATAAACTAATTTTATTTACTTCACTAAATATAATCACACAAGATGAGATCTTTGAAATTTAATCTTTAAGTAATCTAAATACTTGCATGATAGCAAAATACAAAGGAGTTAATCAAAACCAGTGGCAGCACAGTAGCAAGCATGAATGCCAAACCTTTGGTCTCATTTCTTCTCATAAATAGCTTCTCAGAAATATCGGTATTTAAAAAATAAATATAAATACTGAAGCATGTTCTCTGTTGCTCTCTAAGAGACAATGATTATTCTGAATTATCATGGCAAAGTCGGGCAATAATTTCCATTGTTATGAAAATTCCAACAGCTACATGATATGACACTTTACGAATCTGACTGAACAACTAGGCAAACTGCAGCTTTACCAGTACCATTGTTCAACAAAGAGAGAACACCAAAACCCAAGCAAAAACTTAGGATACATTTTTTAGCCCAATCATTCTTTCATTCATACTAACATTTTATCTTTTTTTCCATCAGCTTAGTGGAGCTACTCATGATATACAAGCATAAAACTCTTTACTTACAAAAGAGAGACCAGATTCTTTCTGTCTAAAATATTCAGTAGAAATATTGTTCAGAAAAATACATCTTAGGAAATTCTCTTTCTATGAAAGTGTCAGGCAGCAGTACTGTATGAGGAATACAGAACACTTACTTTAAGTGCTATATCCTGATAAATGCATATGTCATCATTTCATCCTAAAGCTAAGCAACAGCACAGTTTAACTATTCAGAGAAAAGATATTTTAAGGTGGTTCACTGTATCCCTTAGAGATGCATCTAAAATGTACAGCAATTTCCTTATTTGCTACAAACTGCATTTTCAACTCATTTCATGAGGAATATTTAAGGGAGAACTTGAGAAGTGCAGTTCTGCAAATCTTCAAGCAGGGGGTAAACAGGAAGAATTATTTTCCATTCACTGGGATAAAGTTTAAGAGAGTACTTTTGTACCCACTCAAAGTAAACACCATTGGCAAGAATCTACACCTACAACTGCAACCGTATCATTAACTTCAAAATACCATGAACTTGATCTCATTCTTTACTATGGAATCATAACATACTTGGATTAGATTAAAAAAAAAAAGTGGAAGAAAAAAAAAAAGAAATCAGTGTGGACTATTTCAGCAATAAAATGAAAACATCATACAATCACACAATTCCCCTTCCAGAGAGACTCTTGTGATTGGGCCAGAAACACTCATTCTCTCCTTTGCACAGACTTGCAGCATCACTAGCAGATGCCATTTTCTGCTGTCCTAAGTAATTATTCCAAATAAAGCCAAAAGTCTCACAGACATGCTTAGCAGCTGCCTGGAAAGTGTCAGTATACTATTTTGTATGAGATAACTTGCAAGTCTATGGCAGGATGCTACCCTGCAGCATACTTGTGCATAGCACAGCACAGTCTTCCACATCTTAAGACTGTCATTTCCTTCACAGTTCTTAACATAGCTCATATAACATGTTCAAGGAAGTGATCTTATTCCTAGATCTATGTCTACTCATGAAATTCAAAAGGTTTTAAAAAATTCTCAGCATGTCTAAAGAGCATACTAGCATACAATGCAGTGACTGGTAGCCCTGTTTGGACACTACATACTACTTCTCACTAGCAATAGATTAACAAACTCAGATATTTATTAGCAGCAAGGGTTTCATGTAAATTAACTGTTGAGTATTTATTTTCCATTTTGGTAAATTCTACAGGTGGGGTTCAGTGCCGTACAAGTAGACTGTTAGCAGCCCTGGAGTTATTTAGCTCAAGACTAACATCACCTATGCAAGCAGCAATCACAGCAGTACTAACATATTCATATGAGCTTTCACAGTCTGGCACAGAATTCATGTCTCCTCTTGCTCGTCATGTTTGAACCTTCTTCAGCAGATTTATACATAAAATTTAACTATAAGCAAGACTGTGCAAGTACGGCACACCTCTGAGAGGAGCGGTTTCTTCCTTTCTCAGTGAGGAAGACCCTCTTTTTTTATTTATTTTTTTTCCTCCCCACTACATTGTGTACAACTTTTAATAGAATTAAACCAGTTAAAATCCTGTTGCTACGGTTTGGTCTGGTGCCAGATGGAGTAAGTATGTAACTACACATCTCACTACATTTCAAAGGGTAGGTGTCCATTGCATTCAGCTGTTGTTCTTCTGTGACCTACAAAATCCTTTGGAACATTCTAACTCATTTTATTCCTTTGATTTCCAACTTCCTCTGTGAATGCAATCTGTTACTAGAGATGTTTCTCTGCAGGTTTCCTACACAGAGATATCAGCCATTGCAGTCATGTTCATACTAAATTACGGTTGAAGAGACTGTTCTTTCTCTTCCATTTTGAGCTATTTGGTGCTGTAGATGCAATCTATTTATATCTATTTAAACATCTGTTGTTAAGAAGTGAGGATTTTTCATAAAGAACATTAAGAAGCTTAGGCATGGCATATCTGTTTGGCTGATACAGCCCAGTGAAAAATGTTAGTGAAATGCAGGAAACTCTCTGAAGCCAATATAATTTTGCATTGTCATTAAGCTACCTCTATAGCTAAGGATGTGAATACCAAAAGTCATCCGCAAGAAGAAAACAAAACATCTCAACTTACTTAATCTATCTTGAACTCCCTCAGGAAATGAAGGAAGATATATCAAGAATTTTTACTGTACTTTTTTCCTTTTTCCCTGTTGTTGACTGGAAATAGTTAAATTAAATGCAAATTCATTAAAAAAAGTATATAAAGATACAAAATGTTCTTTGAGGACTCATTGTAATCACTGTGGTCTTCCTGTATTTTCTAGTGCCTGAGCAAGAACTTAGGCCAAAATAACACATACAGAAAAACATTATAGTGCTGTGATTTCATGCCTACTGTTACCTTACAGTTTAAGTAGCCCAGACAGCTCAGTGGCAGATATACTAGGCACTCTTTCCATCACAGCATTAACTGGCAGTCAATTCTTACCATGAATGATTTAAATTCACTGGTGTAACACATGGTCGTAGACCGAAAGACCTTTTTAAAGCTTTCAAAGTTTTGATTCTGCCTTTTGTAGTTACAAAGCAGCAACAGCCAGCCAATGTGGTGTAAGTCTCAATTTTTATCATGGGCTAAGACTTACAGTAGGATAATGCAGGTCCCCATGCTACTGTTTCTGGATCTCACAAATACGCTCTAGACTCTTCTTCTCATGCTACAGTCTTTTCAGCAATCAGCTTATTTAAACATAGCAGAAGACTGTATATGTGCATGATCAGAAGAATGGAGCATCAGACAAAGATGATGTATTGCATGCCATATCTTCTTGATTTATTGGTCTAGCTGCCTGAAGTTGGAATTTTATCAGGATTGTATCCTACATCAGAGAGAAGATACACTTTTCCATTATCAGGAGGGTACTTAATATTACAAATGGCAAAGTTTAAACTATATATATGTCAACTTTGACAGCTTCCCTTCTTATGACCTGAAGTCTATGAGGACTGAAAGTAATTGCCACTCTAAAAAGAGCTCCAGGCCTTCAGTGGATCTCTCTGGTCAGTTTTGTGAGCAGATACTGATTTTGGAGTTTCGAGTTACACTCTGGCATTATTATACACTGCTGCATTAAATATCCCTTTTCCCTCCCCACTATTAAAAAATTTTGCTAGTGTAAATTCTGCTATTGTAATTCACTATGTATTACAGGTCCCTGCCTGTTTGTGCAACGGTTGGCTGGGCAAACGAGCAGCTGAATGCATTCTAAACTTATAATTAACTGGGCTTCTTTGCAGATTAGAACTTTCTATTTCTGACTTGTTGTTTGCAACCTCTAAGCTGCTGTTCTTATCTTCAATACATCTGATTTACAAACAACATTCAAATACATTTAGGAATAAATACTAGTGGAAAAAAGTCAGACAATGAGAATGGGAAAGAGGAGTGAATGTACAACTTCATAAACAAAATGGGAAATAGCTGCAGTCAAAGCCTGAGCACTTATCAGGCACTTCATTAAACTGCAATGCACTACTTCACAGGGCTGCTTTAAAAACGTTAACACTATATCACAGTTCCCAGCAGCAGGAAGTCTTTCCAGAAAATGTGTCATCACTGTATGCAGCATGTTTTATATGTATAAATTAATTTTATTATACCCAATAATATTTTTTCTAGGAATAAATTCTAGGAAGTTTCTCCACAAAAAATAATTAATGCCCATATTTTAATCAGCTGAAGGAACTCAGAAATCTAAATGTGATGCTGTTATCTCAAAGAAAAAAAATATCCTGACAAAGCCTGAAAAATATGTCATTTGTTTCATATGTCCACCAGCACTCTGGAAAGAGAAGCTGTACACCTCTATGTAAAACAATGTAATTTTCTTCTTCTTACCAGACTTGGATTTCTGCTTTGAGATCTGCCTGCGACTAGGAAAAACTGCTGTGGATCCTGGTATAACCGTTCCTTCCTCTAAATCAGACTCTGGGATTGTAGCACAACCACCTAGTTGAAAATGGAAGAAGCTTAATGTGGTGTTTATAACAAAACAAGTTCACTGGTGCATAATTAAGGACAAGAGGTGATAACTGACAGGAACATATAAAACTGCAATAGTCTTTACGCTCACTTTGCAGGAAAGTTTGTTAAAGAAAACTGTTAGCGTTGTTTAGAAGGCTCATTATGCCTTAATGACTTCTCTTCACAACTAATGCTCATTTGAAAATAAGTTTTAAAATATTAAGGCCACAGAATATGAAAAACTGATTACATAAGAAGATAAAAATAATGGGATATGTTTTAAAGACCAGAATACTGGAAGCTAGTTTGTAATAAAAAGTGTAAAATTGTTTTATTCACACTTAAAAGTTAACCGTACACAAATTATTAGCTTGCCACACATGATGATATTTCTGGATGGGCTACTAAATACAGTATTTTTATTATTTTATAGTATTACTTTTTTTAATTAACTCTAGTGCTACAGATATGGAAACACAGGAACATATTTCATTGTTCAATAACACACTGCACTGGCAATACTTAATTCATAAGTGATCATAAGATGCATGGCATGTGAGATCCTCTGTATTTGACAATGTTGTTTTCTGAGTAGTTCATCAGAGAACACAATGACTTAAAACTTTCTCTTCAAACATGTTTAACAGCCTGTTTTTAAAATACAAAGAGGGAGACAATCTAGCATCATCTGAATAGCTGCAGTATTTTGCAGTGGAATAGGCTGATGTAACTTAAATTTCAAACCAGCTGTGATCAGGACTTTGGAGGATGCATCACTGTTCTGCAGCACAGACACAGCCTTACAGTAAGTGCATTGCCAACAACCTAGCACACAGCTGAGATGCATCCCTTTCTCATAGCCTTCCCAGGATCACCACTAACAAATCCACATATATATTGTGATCTGAAAACGTGTTTATAAACAGCACAATTACTCCCAGTGGAGAGCACAGACTTTACACCTTTATGTCAGAGGTGTTCTGTTCTGCAAAGAAATGTTCTACTTCAAGCCTTATAACTGGGGTATCCAATGTTCATCAGAAAAGGCTATTCTCTTGTTAGAAACTAAGTTAATAAAACAGTTGTTAAAAATAAGGTTGCATCCCCAAATAGGAGAATTTCAGAAGCACTGGTGAAGCAACGCCCAATGTCCTGCAGAAATGTATCACACTGTCCAGCCATGGTAAATCACGCAGCTCCGGTGAACCCTTTGAAAATACTCACTCCTACCAACTCCAGAATTGACACAGCATCTTTTGTTCCCAAGGAAGAAAAGAGACGCAAGCTACTATATTCCAGATACACCCTGGCAGAAAGTTTAAGATACAGCATGGTTTTCCTGTTTGATTTAGAATAAGCAATTTTCTTCAATTAGAAAGGAAGGTTAGGAGAGAACATGTCAGCAATGTGCCAATTTATGATTCATGATAGCTCCAAATATTTACTGTACCTGCTATGAAACTGAAGAAAATGTCAAATTAGAAAAATAGTCATGTGAAAACACTGTTACACTAGAGTAATGTCTGACACTGCATTAAATATAAGTGTACCTACACTCTAAATGAAAATAAATATCATAAACTAATATTTCTGCTCCCATTTTCAAATTGTGACTAAAATGTAAACTAAGAAATTAAATGAAATGGAAACCACTGCTTTAGAAGTCAATTTAGATGTTTTCCATTCTTATTCTTCAGATAAAATCTACCCTGTTAAACACTACTCTAAATAGAGGACACACAATTAAGGTTTCTTGCACAAAAGAACTATTAAGAATGGCACCATACATTTTAAAAGGCTTTGTAACATTTTCTAACAGCATGAGTGAGAACATGCCTAGAAAATTAGCATCTGTTGAATTTCTAGATGGAAATAAAAGAACTTTTACAACATTCATTCTAAAAGTTGCAACTCAGAAACTTACAGAGTCTTGAGAATTGATGGCTTTTGGTACCAAAATATTTCATTAATCATCAACACTGATAGTGAGTATGAGTCAGAAAAGGTCTATTTGCCCTTCAGTAGAACACACTACTTGCTGAAAGGAAATAAGACTTCCTGCTCTTGAGCTTGATGTGAGATGTTTCTTAAGATTTACTTGTCATCTGATCCTATCAGAATTTATTAAAATTAAAAGCAAAACTCACTTCTTCCATAACTTAATTTTCTTAATAATAGTGAGGCTTGAAATGTTATCAATGATAGTCTGCTTTACATACAAATACTAGACAGAATACACAGAACAATAGTATCAGCTTCAATATTAAGAGCAATAATTATTCTAATTTCTGCAAGGATACTAGTAACTTTTCCCTACGATTTTTTTTTTTCCTCTCTGTTTCATAAAGGCAATCTGTATGCTGAGAGCATGGCTTTCAATAGGGCAAGATTTTATCAGGACTGTTGCACCAATAATTATTTAAATGAATGATGAGATATAGAAAGCAAGATAATAGTGGTATTTTTACTCTATTGAGGAAATGAAGTTTACATGACCAAGGTATTTGTGTCCCCACATTTCTATCTATTACTCTTTTACTATCAGTATTACCTTCTAACTGAATGAGCTACTAGAATTTGGAATGATGTCTCTTAGCTTATTCAGATGCCAAAAACTAGATATAATGACTGGACCCTCATGTACACATCAGCAGACATCGACCTAACAGGTATCCACTTATTCCAACAGAACCAATAGCAAATTCCATTTTCTTGCTCCAAAAGGCACAGGTACCCATCCTCAAGATAGTGATGGATACCCTTGACAACATGCTATGATGCCCCACAGGAAGAAAATCGTAAAGACCACACTAAGACAACTATCACACTGAAAGAAGAAAAACGTTCAAAGTATATTGTAAACTTTCACTAGACTGAAAAAAAAAAAATGTATAAGGCACAAATATACACTGCTGAATACAGCATTTAAACCACAGTAGACCAGGATTTTTCAATTCAAAAACATTTTACAACTCAGAAGTCAAGCCATGTGAAAAAAACCAGCCTGACTACAGGGCTTCTACTGACGGTATCTACTCCAACGTTTCTGGTCAGAGATTAAAGAAATTTCTATTTGAATTAAAAATACCTCTTTGAAATCTGGTATATGTCTGTATAAATGTCAAAAAGTATCCACCGAATGTCCTTTTTAGCAAGCATTTACAATTTTTATGCACCTGGAATACTAATCATGCTCCAATCATGGCAGCACTAATCATGGGAGCAAAATAATTCACATTCACTGATAATTGAGTAGTACAAATCAGAAACCTGAAGCATTTAAGGAAAAAGGAGGAAAAGATGCAGAAGTAGTAGTATATAGATCTAGACATTGGAAAGGATCCAAAATGAGAAGTTCTCCAGATGTCAGTCTGTAAACAGTGCTTCGTAAAAAGAATTTCCCTATTAATTGTTGGTAGGAATAACTTCTAGAATATGTTGTTATGTTTGACCCACTCTTTCCCCATTTTCTGTGAGGCTAAAGTCTTGCCTGACTCATCACTGATATTTTATCAATTGTGATATATCCAAGAAAGTAGGCTTTGGTCAGCAAAACTGTTTGATAGGGTACAACAGACATAAAATTCCACTCAAGATAATTGTGAACTTTGTTCACCAAAGGAAACGAGATTTCTCTTCTTTATGTTTACTACATCCATTTTTGTAACATGTTTGATTCTTAAATTGAAAAAAAGACACCCACAGTCAAAGGAAATATAAACATATAATACATATTGACTAAAAATTAAGTACTGAGAGTTTTCCTACAGGTTCCTACCACCGTGTTTTTACAGATTTTAACATGGCTTTAAAAGCTGAAAAACAGGAAAACAAAAGTAGTATACATATGAAAAATGAAAAGGCACTTTAAGAAAATACTATTGGGGTTTCCTCTTTTTCTTCCACTAAATCAAAACTATGCATGTTTCCATTTTCCTCTGAAATTAACTCTTACAAGAGTCTACAAAAAAAAGAAAAAAAGGTTTCTTAGCATTCTTTGGCAGCAGGAGAGTAATCGTGAACAGGAAGCTCTCTAAATAGCGGGTTTTGTCATCCATGTGTACACCATTATACAATGGAGATAATCTAATCATCAAAATTATTTCATAGAGATTCCAAAACTATATGCAAAACTGTATTCAGCTGTATTTTCTGTGCTGCCCATAATTTTTAGGGAAGGGTATACTAAAAATGCAGCCTATGGTGTTACGAGATTATTCTCTCTAAAATAGAGTTAATCAATTACTTCTATTGATTTTGCTGGCTACATTTATTCAATAAATTCCTGTGAATTTTATTAGGATCTGCCCATCACAGATGATGATGCTAATCAGTTACAGATTTTAGAACACAGCACAACTCCAATAGTGTGGCTACAGTCGTGCAGTCACAAAATTCCATTGTTTTGTGCCTGATTTGACAGAACCAAATTCAATGAAATGATGGAAAATGTGTCTGTATTATATTCCATTAGAATAATAAATTAATGAAAATTCGGATAAAGTGAATATGTAGTCCAAAGTCACTGAAGATCACCAAAACATATTTTCAATGACAGTACATAGAGACATACAAGACTGTTGTTCTGCTTTACCCTTGTTGCACCAAAATGTTTGTTAATAAAACTTGCAGTCCATAAATTCTATAGCTTGCCCTATAATAAGTTGCCACTATTTGCATCAAGAGCTATGCAGAGATAATTTGCACCAATTGTGTGGCTTCTGCTTGAGCTCGTAGCATGTTCAAATATTTTTAACACACTTAAATTCATAAAATCTTGACTTAAGAAGTTCAGGGTACTTTGGCAGCATAACCTCTTTATGGGAGCAGCTATGATGTTTAAACTGTCAAATTGTCTTGGTCATTCTTATAGGATGAGGTTCAGTGCATGTGCTATACAAGTCATACAAATGGCACTGGGAAACACATGGCTATGAACAGATCTAGCAGCTGTTTTCATTAAAGTAGTATTATTGGACATTCAGCTAAGAACACAAGCAAAATCAACTTTCAGTAGTACCCTTACTAACACAGGACTGAGAATGTAATATTAAACTATTTAATGCCATTCAATATCTACCAAAAGTCATTTACTATGACACTATGAACAAAGGGTGAATGATGACATTTGTGCTTTGACCACAAATGTACTGTTCCATCCAACAACCTATTCACCTGATGAGCAAACTGGCTGAAAAATATGCTTTGTGTTCTGGTATGTGTTGGGAGAGGTAACTGTTAATGAGTTTTGTAGTACTTCTATCAGCCTTTATGTAACAGCATTAAAAAAAAAAAAACAACAGTAAAATGCACATGAGAATCATGAAATAATTTGTTGCAAGGGACCCTCTAGAGGTCACTTAATCCAACCTACTAATTAGAGCAGATCCAGATAGATCATTTTACTATGGGATTTATCAAAAAGTAATTTTGACTACCTCCAAAAAAGATAGTCCACCACCTCCCTGGTCAACCCATTTGGATATTTGACACACACACACACAGAAGATTTTACCATGTTATATATCACACAAAATCCCAGTGTTCTGACTTCCCTCCACTTCCATTCCTACTATCATCAGGCACCTTCAAGAAGGGTGAAGCACCATCTAAGGCTTCTTTTAACAAGTCCTCCATTCTTAAACATGAAAACAACTCAAAAATAACTCCAGTAATGCAACATAAGTGTATAATAATACTACAGGTTATCAATACTCTGCAGTAACTACAACACTTTGTATATGAAGTGGCACATCTAAAGAGCAACAGTTTTCCCACACTTTGCTTTTGTGATAGTGACGCAGAACTTGGTGAAAGAAATGGCTTACAGTGGATGTGGTAGCCAAAAGTAGCTCTTGGGCATGTGGCAAGGAGAGGGCGGGCCTGACCTAAGGGTCTTTGAGAGTATTTCATAACATCAAAATACAGTAGTGATGTGAAGTAATAGAAGTGTGAAAAAGTGTCTTCCCCCCATTTATCTTAAGGAGAAAAATTACAGGCTTGTGTACCACTGCACTCTGCCCTTCTTTGAGTGCAACAGAAAAATTCTCTTCTCACCAATAATCTTACCTAAAATATACAAGCTTCATAACACAGTACTTGAAGCACAGGAAAAAAAAAAAAAAAAAAAAAAAAAAAATGTGACATGACTGGATCTCAGTTTCAACATTCTCCCTATTATCCACAATAGAAATGTGATATGCATACAGACTTATCACTTGCAGACAAATTTTGTCACACAAAATATTTACTATGTACGATATCTACGCTGTAGAATTTCTGAAGACTTTTTATATTTGCATAACAGAACATCTGATCCTCTATTTGCCCCAAATATGCCATTTTACCTACAGTATAGTATGGAAAGATCAACCTTTCATTAATTGTGAGGCTGATAAACAGTACAACTTTTATCATTTATAGGATATTAATTTTTAGGGATTTTTCTAAAGAGAATTCAGTGACAAGTGACAGACTTATCAATATAGACGCATTTAAGCAACAAGCTATGCTTGTTTGCAAAAGCCATAAACAATTCAAGTAGTAATTCAAACTATTAAAAAAAAAATAAAATTTCCCAAGGTCTAAACCCTAGTTCTGTACATCACTTGAGAGATCATCTAAATGTAGTTTGCTGCCATCAAAACTATGATCTTTTATATTAACTTATTTTGACAGCGTGTTTTAACAAAAACATTAACAGCATGAACAATTTGCTAGTCCCTACAACGGGCACAGTAATTAAAGCTATTCTAAATATTTTAGAGACTATGAAATATTATCCTCTTTATATCATTAGAAATAGTTCATATTAAAAAAATCAATTAAATATTTTTGAAAAAATTTTTTCGGTCTCTTAGTATAAACTTTTACCCTGACTGTACCAAAATTCATCCTGACCTCAGTAAGATACAAATTCCTTCATTAAAATGAATAACTTTATGGGAGACAATTTCTATTAAAAACCCACCCACCAGAAAAACCACAAAACACATACCTCATAACCCCCCACACTATGTAAATGTCATGCTATTTAATTTCTTTGCAGTAAGTCTGTCATGTTCTGAAGAATTTGTTGTGTAGCCAAGCTCACTTAATTTCTGTGGCATCCCAATTCTTTTGCCTATACAAAATGACTGAAACACACTGCAAGTTGTCTTGGCTTCCATCCATAAAATAAACTTAATCACTTCATACACAGAATGACTGAAGGCCCAGGATGCACTTCACTGGTAAAAAAAATTATTTTCCGTCTCTTTAATTTTGTCATGTCTACAATACCAAGCAAAGCAGATCGATTGTAGCCTGCCTTGAGAGTGAAAGAGTTCACGCTGGGGATTTAGTGTCCACTCTGATCATTTTTAAAAGGTTCTTAACTCTAACCTGTTCTGAAAGTTCAAATTCTGTTCATGATTTCATATTTAACAAAACAGCTCCCTACAGGTCAATGTACTTTCTTCCTCATGTAAAATTTAGGAAATCAGATCAGTATCTGGAATGCAACACAACCCTCAACACTTACGAGTACATGACAATACATTATAGCATTTTAAAGGCTTGAGGAGGCTTATTTTAACTGAGCAGTCATTTCAACACATGCTCATGAAGTTTTCTTCTATGTATAACTGAGCAACGCTTCACAGATAGACTCAGGAATATAAATATATGATAAAGTGATTAAATTATTCTTATTAAGCATTACAGCATTTACATTTAGACACTAGCTACATATCCTTCACATATAGAAAAATTATTTGTTAGAAATACTAAACAAGAAACTCCATTGAGTTTCCCTTTCCAAATGAACCAGAACTAAGAGAGAAATTGGGGAAGACATTGCCTAGATATTGATTTGCCTAAATAGACTTGCTGAAATCCAGATTTAGTTTCTGTTGTGTAGTCAAATAGCCTGCAGGTATAATATCTTCATCTGGCACCAGGTTTAATGCTTTTTTATTGATATGCCCCTAGCTTACGGGCACACATTAGGATATGGCTTGTTAAAAAATTCTTGTTATCTATCACTGATTATGGAAATAAATAAAATACACTTTGCAGCAGCATCTGCACTTCCTCTGACATGAAATGCTACTTAAAGCAGACTGTTTATATTACCCCCTGAACTCTCTAACACTCGTGGGGGTTTTTTTGTGTACCAGCTAAATGTCTGAATGTGTTAAGCACTAATTGCACATCAGGCCCTTTCTCTTACAGCCTAGGGTGTGAGCAGTAACATATCTTTAGATACTTTGTATTTGAGTTGCATCAAATGTAATGTACCATTATATTTGTAATTAACAAGTATATTCAAAATCTTTGTATTTCTTGTCTTCCCCAAGAGATCCTTAGCTTTTCCTCATTTGAAGATTTCAACCCCCCCAAAAAACTACTGCAGGAAATATAATACTTCCAAGTTCACATGCTGTGGCAGTTGCTAAATTCAGTCTTTGCAAAGGGTCTGGTACAGTTATTAATACCAAATGCTGAGTGTTTCCTAGTTGGTGCTCAGTAGCGATTAATAGCATTACATCAATGTAACTTTCATATTTTCTTTATACTTTTATGTCTGTACTTGTTATGAAGACAAAAGAATAGCATTGCTGTCATTGCAACAAAGTTATGGGAAAAAATTAGGCTTTTACAGTCCTTTAGTTTTGTTTTGTTTTCCCCACACAGAACATAATGGGTATTTCTTTTTCCCTTTCTACTAACATCAAATCTGCAACGAATTGAAAAACATCTTCTGTACCTTCCTTTGTGTCCAAACACAGAAGGAAGAACCACCTGAATTCAAACTCTGAAGGTATGTTTAAAAGAAGTCTGCTTCTGAGTTCGCTCATGTGCTCTCCTAAGTTAGAAGGTTACTGACTACAAGTAGAACAGTAACATACAGTACTGTCAAGTAAACAGGAGAAATCCTCACTACATTAAGTCAAAGGCAAAAATCCCAGCAACTTCAGTGGGACCAGGATTTGACCCTTATCTTGTTGATCAATTTTTTCATGGTTCAGAAGGACCAGATTACTGTGCCTGCCAAGAATTTCTTAATGCAACCTACTATAGTGAGTCTTAAGTGTATATACCTCTGTAACTATTCCTTTCTTATTCTACTAAGGTAAACTGCTGACTTGACAAAAAATATTATGACAATCAAACAGCATCCACAACAAATATCTTTCTTTCATCTTAGCAAAGAGCCAGAAGTACCAAAGCTCTCCTTAAGTATAAGCTGACCACCAGTATGCAAATGAATAATTATCACTCCTTCAACACCTGTCACCAATCATTGATATTCCTACCTGCATTAAAAGTTTTGGTTTGAACCAAGAAATGAAGGGCTTTCTTTGTTTGACCAAGTTGTGTTACAGAAAGCTTCCTATTTGTCAGTGGATTGCAAAGCATACACTTGAAGGAATAACTTCTACATGGCATGAACCCAAGTTCAAAGTAGACTAACCATGAACAGTATAACTAAACACCTACTATATTCCTTCACAGGGTTTACAATACAACACTATGGCTATATTAACCAAAATGATCTTTTGCATATGCAATACAATAGCCAGAGAGAATCAGTTATCCACAGGAGAATCAATTTTACATTAAACTAGAACAAAACTCTGTTTTTAATGTGTTGCAAAAACAATCAAAAATAAAGGCTCTTTTTTTGACACAGATACCATGGCTTTTATTTGGGAATATTTTCAAAATTTCTTGTAAGATTGTTTAAGTATTTTTATCCTGATAACTAAGGAAACAAAATAATAAAAAATTTTATCTTCTCAGACTGGAAAAGTACTGAAAAGCCTCAATTCTGGCAGTACAGTACCATTGTAGGAAGACATGGCAGTTGTTTACTTCTACAGACATCATAAGAACCCGTCTTGCTTTCAGAAGGACTTTGAGTATAAAATCAAAGGAGCATAAAAAAATCCTATCTATAACATGTGATATGACCCTTGCTATATCATAACCTCTCTAATTACCTCATCATATGTGGTTGGATTCTACTACACATTACTCCATAGAATTTGCTTCTTCACAACAATTTATGGTATAATGTAAGCAGAGATAGGATATCTAACAATTCATTTTACAAACTTTAATCTCCTGTGTAACTCCTGTCACGTTATTGCCTGCCTCAGATCAATGATCTGATTCAGATGAGAATGTCAGTTTATAACTTTAAGTATCCCTGAACAGCAAGTTAATACTCCTAATGACTACTCTGGTTACAAGACAAAAACCAAGAACTACTAATTCATATCTATTTAAATAGATATTAAGTTTGGAAGGAAACGGTCTGATCATTTATCTAGACTTTACTCTGAAATGTACTCTACAAATTCCTATATGTAATTCAAGGGCCCATTTATTTCTAAGCTGCTTTCAAGAATGCCACCAGCAATTACTTTTACTTAAAAAACTCTCAGTTTTGACTGAAAAGTTTATTTGAAAAAAGTGTTAGAAGAAACACATGCTTATCAGTACTCTGATACGGTTATAAGATAATCCTGAAAGATTTCTTGGCGCAGCTGTAAAATTTAATACAGTTCAGCACCACATAACTTTTATTAATAAAAGTTGTTCATATTTATTACCCTCTAGTTGCACTATTTCTGTTCAGCCATCCATTCAAATTGAGGCATCCTTCATCATCCATATACATCAGACCTTCTCTTTGATCTCTAATGGTAAATGTAAAGGCTGAATAGACGTTCTCCAGAACATGAAGTGTGGCACATCTGCTTATTGTTACGTAAAAGACAGTAGGTCACTAAAATTGAGACTCGATTAATACAGTAGTACATGGCATTAACAATATCACAACTTTGAAGTAATATCCCTTTTAGTGATACAGTAATTAACTAGATGTCTTCAAGTGGAGTAACAGTTAAGCTTTGGTTAAAGTCATTATTGATAAAAGTACATCTTTCATCAACAGACAGAGAGCTATTGGCAAAGCACCCTGCTGTGGCATTTGCACCCATAATACACAGCAAACACCCAGCAGATATGGAGACTACCATGTTAATCACATGAAGCTCATCAGGCCTCTGGTTTCTGCCAGTTTGATGAAAACTTTTTTATAATGTTTCAAGAAAGTACTTTAGTGTTATTAACTACACATTTTATTAGTGCTTTACCAACATTCTACTTAGCAAAGGGTGGGCTAAACCTTTGCCTCAAAGTGTAACCAAAACAAAAACAAACCTCAGGGATCAAAGTTTATGTAGCTTTTCACTTTTGCTGTCCCCCTTTATCACCAGTGTTCAGACAGTGATACAATTAGGAAAAAAAAAAAAAAATTAAGAATTTTATAATCTGCCACTACCATAAGGCATCTTATGTTTGATTTCATTACATTTTCCAGCTCAAATACCTGATCAAAATATTAGAGATGGATGAATTTGAATAAACATAGGGGCAAGGGAAACAAGAATTTATGAACCTTCACTTAACATATGAACACTAGCTGAACCATGGATAGCCATTTCATGAGTAGACTAACAGCTGACTGCTCACAAAAAGTGGAACATCCATAAATATGACCTGTCTTCCAAAATGCTCCTATTCTTTAAACTTAAAAAAAAAAATAAATAAATTGCAAGTTCAATAGTGATGATGTCAACTTTGTAACAATCTGAGGTATTTGGATTTGGGAAGATGTGACCTTTTTTCTTCCCGAGAAAAAGACATCAACACCATAGCAGGGGCAATTCGCAATGTAGCTGCTGAGGAGCTTTACTGAAGTCAGATCTGCATCCTACCTGTGCTGGAGGTGATCATTCAAAAATGTAAATAAAATAAAGGGAAATTAAGAGAGATTTCATACCTCATTGACTGCCATCCATAACCCAAAGCGCTACCTTAAAAAATCACTATTTTGATCTTTGGCTGATAGGCAAGGGCATAAGCTGTGCTTGCTGAGGCACAGGCTGTGCCCCACAGTCTCTAAAACCCAGCCTGTCCAATCACATCTACCTCCAAGTCTGGTTGATCCAACTACCTAGAGGCACTAAGAACTGCCCTGTACTGCCAGATGGAGCTGGCTGCATAATATGTTCCCTCAAGTTCAAGAGCTCGCTCTCAAATGAGTGTAGTTAACCTTGTGGAAGTATTCTTTATTTGCAGTGTAGTTTTCCACTGGAGGAAAAAAAAAGAAAAAAAAAAAAATTATTAGGACAGATATCCCTGGCTCTCTGAAACTCTCAAGCCAAGAAAATTTTAGCTAAACTTCTAAAAAGATTGTAATTTTAAGCTTTATCATATAGCTATGCATTTTGGAAATAATCTTTTAGCATGGAATTTGTCATGCTTAGTCAATTGCCCAAGGCAATTTCAACTTCCCATATTAAAGCCACTCTTTTTCCTACTAAGTTATAAGACCTTTAAATTTTTTGTTTCTGTTTCAAAAAAGCACTGGGAACTTGTTTGTATGAAACTCAAAACCAGCTGTACTTTGCAAGTTAAAACTTTCCAAGTGCCTGGTTTTCTGCAGATTTTTGGCAAACCTGTTTGAAAAATTGAAAAGCATGGGCCTGAGCCAAAGCTTACTCAAGTCTATGGAAAGATTCCCATAGATTTGATCAGGATTTGGATTAGGCTTTAAAAAAGTCTGAAGTAACTGAAAAATCAGTTTTGCATGTACAAAATGTGAAATTTTCATTAGGTATAGATTTATTGGACTCTTTTATGGTAATGTGGAAGAGCAAATACGTTATAAGTAATGTTAGTGATACGCATAGAGTTTTCACTGATCATTCACCACAGAGATCCACACTTGCACGTTACTTGCACTGCCTCCATAATAAAAATTATTAAATCAATCCTACTTACACAAACACCTTTATTTTAAGAAGACCTCAATATAGAGAAAAATAAATACATTAATACCATCACAGCTCCAGTGATTGTTGTCCGTCTTTTAAATTAAAGATAAAATATGGAGTAAGAGTTTGCATTCAAAACCTGTAAGTGAAATTGACTGATAAGACCAAAAAAAATCATGCAAATAACTACTTCATTTTGGGCACACTTGCTCAGAACAGTTTAGCATAATGTGACACTTTTACTTTCATCTCGTTTATGGCAGTGTAAGAGAAGAGTCAAGTTTACTCTATCTAAATGTGCAAGGAAGTAGCAGATGGAAAATAAATGGGTTGTGGTACCCGCAATAACAACCACAACATCTCCTGATGTGTGAACAGTTGCATCTCTGCTGACTGAAGGATGCTACTTCCAGTCAGAAGAAATTCAGTAAGTCATTAACTGTGACATATTCTGAGTTGAGTTCTATATCGTATTTCTTTCAATTTACAAATCAGCTTAAGAGAAATGTTGCACGCACATAAAAGGGAGAAAAGGAAAGGTTCCCAAAGAACCTGTTTACAGCATTTTAAGAGAGGAAGAGTAACATGGAAATTACTTTTCACACCCCCCCACCCCCTGCTTCATGCCTCTAATATCTTTCCTCCAATACCTTTTTGTGGATGGATACACTTTGCCATGGTTGTACATAGTTGTACTGTCATTTTATGGTGGTCTTCGCTGGATAGGGACTGGAAAGGAAAGGCAAAGTCATCTAAACTGCAGAACTAATTGTGTTCTTCAACTGCTTACAGCTCATGTATGAGAATAACAATACACTCCATCATATTAAAACAAATATAATTAACACATGGCTGAGAGACTGGTGCCATCATCGGAATTTTGGGGTTTTTGATCATGGCACCTGGTCTACTGGCAGCAGATAGAGCGCACCTATCTCAAAGGAGGAAAAGGATCCTTGCACAGGAGTTGGCAGAGCTCGTTGAAAGAGCTTTAAACTACGCTCAAAGGGGGAGGGGGATAAAACCAGACTCACCAGAGATGAGCCTGGGGACAGCCTTCAGTCTGACATCCCACTTGAGGTGGATAGTGGTGGTATGTGTGACTACAGACACACAGGCTCACTGGTAGATTACTGGCCACAGAGGTGGCCAAAAACGTTAGTGTGAAAAGATTGAAAACTAAAAACATTACTCCCTCTCTGAAATGCTTATATGCCAATGCACGGAGCATGGGGAATAAGCAGGAGCAGTTAGAGATATACATTAGAATGCATAACTATGATATAATTGTAATTACTGAGACGTGGTGGGACAGCTCCCATGACTGTAATGTTGTTATGGATGGCTATGTACTATTCAGAAGAGGAAGACGAGCAGGGTGAGGCGGTGGTGTTGCTCTCTATGTGCAAGAACAACTGAAATGTATTAGGTTCTGTGCAGGAGGGGAGGTAGAACAGGTTGAAAGCTTGTGGGTAAAAATTAAGGGACATGGAAAAGGGAGTGAAACTGTTCTG
>JANHGN010009586.1:4894-26216 GCA_024605025.1 Megaceryle maxima
AAACCAAACAAAAAACCACCTAAACACAAACCCCACAAGGTCAATTAGCTTCAGCAATACAAATGGAACTGACTTCTGTTTCAAGTTCTCTGACATGCTTTTACTTATAGTAAGTTTTTGTCACAAAAATAGTCAAATAGCAGCATTTTTATCTTTTAATGCAGTACAGTTGTTCTTACAACAATATGCAATAATTAAACAACTGGCTCCCCAAATTATTGGTTTTGGCATACTTAAGCAAGTATCATAGCCTTGCTTGTGTATGTTTTGTGGTGCTGACAGCCTGAAAAACACAGCATGCAGTAAGTACCTCTAGACATCTCCCAAGATATTTAAAGAATTGTTTCCTTAAAAGGCTGTTTTTCTGTTACAGTGTTTTTCTTCTGAGTTTCTTATTTGCCTTCTTTTTTAATTTTTTTTTTAATTATTAATTGCCACCATTTTTGTCTCTTTTATTAAATATTTCCATGCCTATGTAAGCACTTTTCATTAAAATTTCCTCTATTTTATTTTCTTCCTTTCTGACTCTTTTTGAATATACACCTAAACTCCAGTCTCTATTGTCACTGTTTTAAAAGCAATATCTGAGATCCAGTTGCTCCTTTGTGAAGAGTGGGGGTGTCATGCTCCAGGATAGAGTTTTAAGCTGTGAATTCAAGGTCTCCCTTAAGCCCTAAGCATCAAGAAATGCATTATTTCAATTTCACACATAGCCCCATCCTTTGTATGTCTCATTCTTTGCTGACTGGTTTAGTTTCTTCATGCTGTCGAGTCAAATTATAAGCCTTTTTGGATGTATTTCCTTAGATTTACAAAATTATTGCTTTTGGACCCTGTTTTGCTCTTTCTCAACATTGAGTCTTACTGTTGTCAGTGTGCAGTGGGAATTGATACTTCAGATTTAACTTTTAGAGGAACTGATATCTATTCTTGCATGTGATTGCATTGGTGTTTGTGGGAGGGAAGAAAGGTTGACTACCAGTGGTTTTATGCAAACTAGGAATAGTTTATATTGCTGTTTGGTTTGGGGTTTTGTGTGTGTGTGTGGTTCATAGGTCATGTATTTTCTTTTATTTTTAATTAGATAGGTTGACTTTAAGAATCAGCATAATTTTCATGCTACTCATGGCATTTTTCATGCAATTGTCATTATATCATTCATGCCAAACCCAAGATTTGTTCATGTTAATGATTTTTTTTCATTTATGTCTAAAATTTCCTGTCCTTAAATACTGCTACTGTGAACTTGAGCATGATGGCCAAGGCTATCCATAAAGGAAATTTTATATTTAGTTCAGCAAAAATTCTTAGGAAAATTTTTCATGTGTCTTTATGTGCTTTAAAAAAGCCCATAAGACTTTTGTTTTTTTTTTTTTTTTCCCTTTCCCTAAACTTTGCTGCACTTGAAACAATTGAACTTGGCTTTCAGTTAAATGAAAATAACTTTGTTGCTTTAAGAGAGTTCTCATTTTGGCTTGTACAATAAAAACTGTGTTAATAGTATTCCTAAAATTCCAACTACATGGTTTTGTAAGAATTAGTACTGTGTTGAAAGTAATGAATTTAAACAGAGCTATATTTACGTCTGCTTTTCTAAATATTTATAACACATTTATCATCTCATTGCTGTTTCTCATTTTTCTTACTCCTCTCTCTCACAATTGACATGCAGAGTTTGTTGCCTATTCTTAAGTTTTCACAGAGGTTCCACCATCTTGTCTGAGGAGCTTAGCTGTGTCCTGTGATTGTAGGTCTGTTAGAATCATCTGGAACTAGCTGTCTGGCATGGAGCAGCCTTGGATGCTCTTCACAGAAGTCACCCCTGAAGCCCCTTCTGCCAGCATCTGGGCAGCCATACCTGGTACATATGTACACCTGAATTCACGAAGGTTAATGTCTGTGATCTAGGCTGAAACACCACCACCCACAAGAATATCCCTCCTAGGAATGAATGAGCATGTATCCCACTATCCTTAAACTCTGAAATGCCAAATCCCCAGTTGCCTTTGATGCTCTTACGTTGGACAGATAGACATAAAGGTATGGCTTTTGTAGAGCTTTTTCTTGTGTAATTCCCTGTTTGTGTTGGGGTTGCTTAAATATTTCATGTTAAAATATGTTTATTATTTCAGAGTGGGACCTTCATTTTTTAAATCTGTTGTTCAATATATATAGTGCCATGAAGATGTGAGAGGGCTGCTGTGCTTCCTTGCCAGTGTGGTTTCTTCTGCACTTGCAGACTGTCAGTTTGTTCCCTGGTTAAACCTTAGCCAGATGCTAAAACGTCTTGCAACCAGGCTGTCTGAGTGTAGGCTGCCTCTCGAGAAATGAGAGGATGTGGAGTCCTTTTCCAACACCTGAGGTTATTCTGTTCACGTTGAATTGGGATTATACTTAGTATTCTATTGTTTCATTATAATTTTATACTGAATAGCTTACAGGTTCAGCAAAGTATTACTAGGACATGCTGAAAACTAGTGTTTCCAATTCATAATTAGAGGAGAATGTGAACTACAGTAAGCCATTTAAATAAATTATTTGGAAGGTGCTGCATTGCAATGTCTGTGTAATCACTTTCAGGCTCTTTAAAAGCATATTTTTCACTGAGTTTCTGTTTGGATTTCATTCAAAGCATGTTCATTTACAACAAATGAATACTAATGAGGAACCTTTCAGTTTCTGTGATGTGCAAAAGATTTCTGCAGAAACTGAAACCCTTCACATATAAATCCTTTCTTGCCTTTTTTCAGTGGTGGCTCCTCTGATACCAGAAATGAATTTTTCACATCTGAGTCCTCAAAGCAGTTTATACCTTAGTAATAACATTTCAGCACCTGCAAATGCCTTATTGAAACACTTTCATGATTCCCCCACACTCCTGCACTGACTCACTTGCTGCGAAAAAATATTCAGGATTTTCTTTGCAGTCAATTTTAGACTATGTAACCCAATCTAACCTGAATATTCCCTTTTGTATCAAAATATAGCCCTGGACTTTCTGTAAGTCTTAAAATATCTATAAGGTTTAAAATATAATTTTATTGTTGGTATTGTAGTAAATAATATTCCCAAGTGTATTTAACAAACAACACTATTTATTTCAATTGGAGTGAACATATTTATTTTGATTGGTGTTATATCTGCACCTACTTATATGCTTTTGAAAAGGTTGTGCGTATTTTATTTAAAGGTGCTACAGCAATAGAAGAATTCAAATGAATAGGAAGAGACATAACTGTTATTTCTACAGATTTAATTGATACTGTAAATCAAGTTTAACCATTTATTATAGTTTATATCAGATTTATTTCCATCATAACCAAATATTTGCATGATTCTTGATATATTTTTCATATGTTTAATGCCATCTTGAGAAATTTGGCTGATGTTTCATTAAATGCAAGAAACTCAAAGTCTGTTGACTTCCAGCAGCTAAGTCAACAAAGAGAAATGAAAAAACCCAAAACTAAACCACCAAAAAGCATATTCATAGATGTCATTCCTTTTCCCTACAGATAAACTCCATCAGTCTTAGGTGCTAAAATTCTATAATATAAATCCTAGTGTAGGTACGTAATTCCTGCTAAAACAAGTTACATGGTATGAACAAAGTACTTGCCTCAGAATTTCATGACTGGTTAACTAACTTAGAAAAAAAGACAAAAAATATTGCGTGAGTTACAGATCAAAAATGTTTTATTATGTGCAGTTTAGGTAATAGAAAAACATTTTCTCTGTATTTGCCAAATCAAATTCTTTACTGGAACTATTACTATTTTAAATGGAATTATATCATTAACAAAGTGGAACCTACTAGACCTAAAATATTTGCCATCATATTTAATAGAAAGTGGCATGCTTTTCTGGTACCAAGGGAGTATGTATGTATTTGTGTGATTCAAAACCCAGGAAGTCCACTTTTAAAAGCTTTATTCTAATATATTAATATTTCTGTATTGAATTATAATTACCTCTATATGCTTGTTATTGTTGATGTCATTTACCTTTAGGCAGAAGGTTTGACTCCCTGTAGGGTGAAGAGCAATTCAGATGATTATCTTCTCAGGCAAAAATGAGTGGCAAATAAAATGATTTATATCACCACTCTTCTGAACCTGAGTTGAGGTACCTTTGTGCTGTTTTCATATGATGCTGAAGCTACACACAGTATTAGGATTTCAGATAAACAGCTGTTTCTAATATTTTCAGTTTGTCCAGAAGGATGTATTTTTTCATCAGTGCATAAGTTACTTCAGATTCCATTTGTGGTGGCCAAGATTATGCTGAATATCGCTATAGCAAGGATCATTCCCCATCTCCTAAACCCAGCTGCAGCCACTGTCTTGTAGCTTTCTTACAACTCCTTATCAGAAGGAGACTTGGGCATGGTTATTCTGCTTGCATCTCTACCTCTGCACAAAAAGCCTCCTAGGAGCAGTAATGTGCTCTACAGAAGCAGTATTCTGCATTATCTGCAAAATCCTCTGTTGAAGTGCTTATTGGAAGAGGAGAATAAATGCAGCCTAACTCTCCCTGTGCACTGCAGATTGCCCTTATGCATCTCAGGCTTCTAATCCCAGAGTCCTTCAAGAGCTGGACTGCTGGTAATATACTGTGATGACTGAATTTTTTGACATCAAACTTATTTCATGCATCTAATTCTCTGCCGTTGACCTGATCAAAGATTATGGCAGAGTTAGGATTTCTACTTCAATTTTCAAGAATAGGAACTCAAAACTGTAAATATCCAGTTTGTGTGTGTTATTTGTGCATGTGGGAGGATTTCCTTTTTTAACAAAAACAACCCCCCCAAAAAATCCTCCCATTCCCTGTAGCTGTATAACCTTGTTCATCCAAAGTTGAATGATAATTCTCTGAGATTTGAAAGAAAAGTAGCTTCTCCTTAATAGGTACATGATTAGTCAAGGAGAGGGAAAGCTTAGCACTAGTAGAGAAACTTTGCAATAGAAATAATAACATTTTGAGGAAATTATTACCAATTCTAAAATCAAGTTTCTGTTCATACATAATATTTTGGCTTACAAACTGAAAAAGTACATAATCAGTAGAGAAAAAAACCTAATTAAAAATGTCAAAACTCTGGGAGATAAAGTAGTAGACAAATTATTTCCAAGGTGATGGGTCCTATCAATTGTAATTAAACTGAAATAATAAATCATATAATAAGTGGCGAAAAACAGCCTAGTCACCCTACTGCATACACTTTAAAGAGGTCCCTATCAGTCTTTTCTGCAGTTTTGAGATCATTACTGAGTATAGTCAGATGATCTAAATATTGAACTGAGCTGTAACTTCAGTGAGCACACAGCACTCGATGAAGCTTTCAAAGCTGAACTACTCTTTTTGACTATGTGGCAGGGGAAGAGATAGCAAATGACAATAATATAATATAAGTATTTTCATCTCAGCTCTTCAGCTTCTGCAGTAATGACACTGAATGTCTGTCAGCCATGTTTCTTTTCTACAAGACCTCCACTCTGACTGAACTAATGTCGTCTTGATGTTGTCTTTTTTTAAGTGGCAGAGGAGGAAGAGAAGGTAAAACCGTGCTCTCTCTGTGTGAGAGCACTTTCAAAGATTATCCCTTAAACATTTATGAAGATGTGATGTTTTGACCTTGGATGCCAGGTGACCATTAAGCTACTATATCTCCACCCCACCCCCCCCCCTTCAATCAGGGGGACCAGGGGGAAGAAAATAAGATGAAAGTCATAGGTTAAGACAAAGTTTAATAAAAGAAAAGCAAGCTTGTGCTCTGGGAAGCAGGGCTCTAAATGCATAGAGGTTGCTCCAGAGGAAAAGTGGATGACCCTCCCCTCCTCCATTTCCTAGCTTTTATTGTTGAGCTGATGTCATATGGTATGGAATATCCCTTTGGTCAGCTTGAGTCAGCTGTCCCAGTTATGCTCCTTCCCAAAATGTTGTCCACCCCATGCCACTTGGAGGGGGAATGTTGAAAAACCAGCCTTGGTGCTTTGCAAGCCCTGCTCAGCAGTGGCCACAACCCGGGTGTGTTATCAGCACCTTTCCAGCTCTCAGTGTAAACACAGCACTGGGAGGGCTGCTATGGGGAAAATTAACTCCAGCTCAGTCAGACCCAATACAGAAGAGAAACCAAGAAACTGCACAGAATATTCAAACTGTAAAATACTACATTAACAGACTATCTACAGGAGAAATATCTCGGTGTACTCTTATTTCAGAATATTATTTCCTTTTCATAATTCAGATTCCCCCATAATACCTATTTCAGGCTTACGTTAAATTACCTTGTCCATTTGGAGTAGTGACCCAAAGGGAATTGTGAGATGATACAGAAGGTAGCAAACTTAGTAAAACATACAGTAAGTAGAAAATTTAACTTTTACTATCTTCAGGTATTTTAAAACCCTATTTGGGGGGGAGGGGAATAGATAGACATGTTCATATTCATATTTGCAACACTAGTTAGTGTCCCCTATATCTCTATAACATTAGGTGATGCCCATTTAAAATTTCCTTAGTCTATATGATAGAAAGTCATTTACCAATATCAACTTGAGTTTTCAGTAGCAGATATTAAAAACACAAAGCACAATAGCATTTTATATTGTATGAAACTGTTCCTATCTGATCAATAATGTATTCCCCCTTAATTATTCAATATTATTTAGTGAAATTTTTATGCCTACTGGAATATTAATATGATATAACAACTGTAAATACTCCCATTTTAATTAAAATACTTTAGCAAAAGTTGGATGAGAAAGTTTTGATGCATTGATAATCACGACAAAGCAAAGTAATCCATTGAAGTTCAAAGTAAAAAGGAATTATAAAACTCCTGAAGAATTGCAAGAGAATTATCTTTATAGATTGTATACTTTATTTTTTGCTTTTAAACTCTCTTATATATACAAAAGATTTAACTAAAACATTCTAAAATCATCTGTGTATCTATTAATTTTTTTAATGTACTGTGTATAAATTTTCTATTTCTGGCAGCTTTTAGCTTAGGAACAAAAGATACTTCTAGTTAGTGCTGTGGAATGAAAATCTCAGATGTCTAGAAAATCAGATTTTCTTTTAACTAAAAAGGTTCATTCCAAGTGGAAGACATTCCAGATGAGATATTCCTGCCAGAATCATGAAAGTATTAACAAGCTCCTGGGTATGTTTCATGTAAGAATGATAGCATCGCTGAGCAGACAACCTTCACAGTATGGAGGTGCTTCACATCTATTGTAGGCTTCAGGCTGTGGCTATGGTCCCAGATTCACTGATCTCAATAGCAAAGGATCTGAGGGGACTTCATTGCACAGCTGTGCAGGGAGGGGATATCATTGTATGTCCTCTTTACTGTAGATCTCTGACCATAGCTACATATGATACCTGGGCAAACACAGAGCAAGAAAAGGAGAAAAGAAACAGGGAGGAAAGAAAGAAAAGAAAGAAAAGAAAGAAAAGAAAGAAAAGAAAGAAAAGAAAGAAAAGAAAGAAAAGAAAGAAAAGAAAGAAAGAAAGACCAAAACACACAACAGAAAAGAAAAAAAAAATTAAAAAACTATCCAAAATGAGCCATATTGCACTATATGGTATATATACCATTATGTTCTTATTTGTCATTATAAGAAACCAACCAAACAAAAAAAGCCCCAACAAACCAAACAGAACAAAAGCAAAACAAACAAAATAACTAACAAAACCACAGAAAACCAAAAGAGCCTCTCTCTCCTCTCAAAAACTGATCAAATAACACTGCAACATGAGAGATAAGGAAAGTTTACGAGACAGAGAGACCTGAGATATTTTATGAATACTGTTAAATGTGTGAACTTGTACTGTCCTTGGAGTAATAATCTCAGACAAATTGGAAGTTTATCTGGTCAAGTGATGCTTTCAATAAGGTATAAATCTAACTAAAGCATACTGAATCTGCACCCCTCAATATGGGGCTGCCTCTTTGAGGACTACTTCAGGTAGTGCTACGTCACATCAAATAATTGCATGTTAACACTAGTACTGTGTGGGTCTGTTCTCAGAGTTAATGTATATGCTTAAGCTACTTTGCTCAATGGGACCTATGGCAGTGTAAAAATATGAAAGGGGGAAAGAAGGGATAAATTCATTAGAAAGGAGATAACAATCACAGAAACAAAAGCTAGGGAAAAATGGGTTGTACTATGTTTCCCTTTTCACTATTAAAACATACTACTGTTGTCTTGCTAGAAATGGCACTTTTCACTATAGCAGCACCTTATCTTCACAACTTCGTATTTTAAATTGTCAAAATGTAGTGAACCATGCTGTAAACTGTTCAGAGGTACCCTAGGTAATGTAGGCTGAGTTATCCCAAGCATGGAATGGCCTCTGTCAGGCCACATAACTTGCATATGCCTACACTTGGATGGATGTTTGCTTGCTGATTCAGATCTACTCTTAATTTGTTGCAACATTTCTTCTTCAAGATATGCATAAAACCAAAGTATTGGAGAAAAGACAATAAGCTATAAGATGATAGCTGTATAGGACACCGGCCTAGTAAGTCATACTAATAACTCATCTAGCCTGCCTCTTGCAATGGCAAAAGGTGATTTTATTCAGAAAACAGTCATCCCTGAAGGACCTCACTTCTGGTTCTTCTCTATCACAGAAAGAAACTACTAATTCTTAACCCTTTGTTTCATACCTTTTAGACATCTTTCAACTGAGAAAATTATCTTTTCCACATTCAAAGACTATAAGCATGGCAGCTTTGTTCCTGTCAAAGATTATAGATTATATTCTCTAATGCTTCTGAAAAAATAATATATTTTCTGTCCACTCATTCCTCTTTATCCATGCACCTATTTACATACTTACAAAATGCTGGGAGGTTAGTAAGGCAGTGTTGTATGTTGCTAAAATCATACTGAATCCAGAGGTCCTCTTTGTTAGAGATTCTTCCTCTTTACCAGAGATAGTAGTCAAACTCACCAGTTTATCATTTCCAGAAACCACATCCAGGTCCTAAACAGGAAAAATTGCTGCAAACATTTTTTTCTTATTATTTATTTATTTTTCAGGAGAGATTTAACAAATATTTAAGGGTTTGCATCAGTATTTCCATGTACCACATGGAAGTCTCTCCAAACACCCCTACACCTGAGGTGAAAAGAGAAGAGGGGAAAAAAGAAGGGGAAAAAAGGGAAGAAATTATTCTCTCTAATACCCTCTGAACGTTCCCTCATTTTTAATACAATGCTTATGGAAAAACTAAAAGTGACATCTCTAGTACAAGAGCAGTGGAGCTACTGTGTTTGTTGTCATTGAGGTTAAAATTCATAAATACTATAATTATAGTTAGCAGTAAGAGATATGAGCAGGAAGCATATCCACTTGTTCAAATCTTGTAGTGTTTGCTTATGTGGAAAACCCTGGGAATTCTAATTTAAGGCTTTGAGTCACCTCTAAGATAGGGGAGTTGTTTGTTATAAAAAGAGGCACAATACTGTAATTACTTTTTATGCCAGTGTCAGCATCTTTAATAAGTATCTGTACTCTCCTCAGCATGTGTACTAAACCTTGATGCAGTCAGTGTAGAATAAAATTGGCACTTCTTTGTCCTTCATTGTCCTTTCTGTTAAAACTGTGCAGCTAAAACCGAGATAAAGATGCTGTTTTCTGATTCATTAACAGAAAAGATGTGTATTTTATTTATTTCTGGTATTATTGCATACTTAACACAAGAATCAGCATGAACAGATTTTTGGCTTTGTAGGGGGCTCAGCTAATAGTTATGTACAGTAGGGAAATATAACCTTGGGCCTAACGCATTGGGGTTTTTTGTGTTCTTCTGATACTTGGTAAAATCAAGTCTGTTCTACAGGTGTTGACCTCCTTTTTCCTTTCAAACTATATAAATGAATAACATAATAAGTTAAACTCAGAGCAACTACTGCTAACTTGAATTTCAGAATTTGTGACTTCTGTTTCAACCTGTAGAATCACTTATGTGACCCTAATCTTGTCTCCTTATTTGTGTTTCCCCTTTTCATTTAACCTTTTCAGAAAAATCTCATCTCCCTTTAAACCTTGCTTTCTCTTGGGTCTTATGCTGTCAGAACTCTAACAGCAATACATCCCCAATAGCCATGTTAGTTAGTGGATGGCAAAACTAGTAGCACTTAATTTGAAGGAGTTTCTGAATAAGTGATCACATGCATTCATACTGTGATCATTTAGTTTCTCCCTTTCAAAGTACAGACCATAGGTCATCCTCAACTTCCACGTGCAATGAAGCATATATTTTAGAAAATAGCCAGTCTTGACTTTTTTTAAATTGATAACAGAAACCTATCTAACCTGTTCTAATTACTTCCCCTTACAGATAAAAACATGTACCCGATAAAAAGGCTGTTTGTCTAACTTCAGCTGCCAGTCATAGGATATTGTTATACTGCCAGCTCCTAGGCTGAAAACCCATTATCAATACCATTATCAATTTAGTTGATCTTTTACTGCTGCTTCATGATTAAGCTCTTAACTGCTGTAAAGTAATGTGAAACATTAGTCACTTCAGCCAGTCATTTGGGGCATGTCTCTTCCCCAGTACTTACTTGGAAATCTGGATGTGCAAAAAGTAGAAGAATGAGAATGGGTGAGTACAATCTACTGTTGAGTACCTCCTACATTGTTCATGCTTTGCACAAGTGTAAATTATTAAAGTGAAGTACACACAGTGGAAAATCAAATCCATTGAATTTTTATGTCTAGATGCTAGAAAGCACAAATTTCAATTCTGAACAGCTATCACCTTTGACCGTATTCCTACCCCCTTTTTTATTTGCTCTTTACAAATATTCATGTGAACATATTATTGTTCCTAAGGATGTTTGGGGAATACCCACTCTACAGAGGCATGGATTTGCATGAAAATAAGTATTTCTGCAATAAAACTGTTATTCAGTCCATGTGTTCTTCCATTTTAAAGCAATTCAACTTACCAATCAGGAAACAGAAACAAACTATTAATGACCATTGGCATGCCCTGAGTAGAGAATGGCAAACAACTGAAGCCATAAAATGATTCAGGATATTTTGGCTATTTGTCAGGTAGGTCTAAATAAGCATTTTCACAGAAATAAATCTATATTTACTGAATAGAACTCACTATGTTTACTATGAGTAATTTCCTCAGTTTTTCCAAAAGACAAAGTGATTTTTTTTGCCTTCTGATACTGGAAGAATTCTATTAACCATAAAAAGTCTGTCTTTAGAACAATCATGGCTTTCAAATTTTTGTGCTGCTTGCTTTCTGTGCTCCTGCAGGCTGCAATCCTATCTCTTTCGGTCATCATTTTCATTCACTGAGGTGCTGGAAGTAAAGCAGGACATTAGTGCTTGTATTGATAAAATGCATTTTCAGTACCTCTGTTAAAATATTGGGACTGCTGGTCAGGAGTGCGCAGACTTGTTAGGGAATTTTCAGTTCACAGCTGAAAGTACAGGCTGTTTGATATCGATGCACATGGTGATGTCTTTGATGGGTAAAATAAAGTCTTTTTGTTATGCTTGTGCGTAGCTGTAGGAATATATTTACAGCTCAGTGACTGGATTTGCAAATTTGTTTCTCTTTCCACTTACAGCATGAAAAGTGGTGTAATATTTGTTTCTGTTTTAAGAAGTCAATGGTCTGATAAACATCTTTTTCCTTTCAAGTGGGAACAGAGAGAGCAGAAGATATTCCCTAAATATGTGGTTTAGAGAAACCTAAATTGCATCTGATTAGCTTTGCATTAAATTAATAGGAGGCCATCCTTTGTGAAGCAGACAAGTTTATTGCCTTGTAAAATGTGGGGATGAGATATTTCTCTAATTTGCCCTTTAGCTCTGCTTTCATGGAAATCTATTTTTTGCTGCCTGGAGATTTTAAATATTTCCCAGATCTATTTTAGAAACTGGATAAACCTCATTGTCTTCCTCTTGAATTTGCTACTCTGAAACTGGATCTGGTGATGAACAAATGTACTTTCTATGCTCTTGGCACTGCCAGTAACAGCTTCAAACTAAAAATTATTTTTTAAACACCAGGCTCCTGTGACCATTATACTGCTATTAAGCTCTCTCACACAATCTTTAGCTTTAGTCAGGCACAGCTGATAACTTTCTTTTTCTTTTTTTTTTTTTTTCTTTATACTCTATTTTATGATGCATGTTCCCTTTTTCCCCAAAATCAATATTTCACTCTCAGTATATTGAAACAAAACAAAACAAAACAACATGGACATATTAAAGGTGTATATGCCTGATCAAGTTAGAGATTTTACTTTATCTGCAAATAATTGAATTTCTGTTTGGCTCAGCTCTTTACACCTTGGTGGAAAAAAACTATACTGACAATTTTCTGTTCCTTTCAGTGTCTGTCATGCTGTAAAAAAGGCTGCAACCTCAGCAGGCCCAGCAATCCAAAACCTTTTAAAGGAAATAGTTGAAAAGGCAAAGCCAGCTGTCTCTCCCAAAGTTTGCCCCTTGGCTGTCTGAAGGAGAGAAAATAAACTGGAACACCATTGCTAGCCTGGCCATTCTAGTCATCTTCTAAAATGACTCTTGGGGTCATGACTATCTCAATTGACATCAAAATGCAGGTGAAGATCGCTGATATGTAGTAGAAGAGGAATGAAGCTGATGAAGCGCAGATGGGAATTGGGAAGTATATACTTTGAAAGGACACCTTTTCATCCCTCTGGGACTGGTGCTGCTGGTTCAGAATACCTGAGAATCAAGATTAAAATTGATTTTTCAATCTTAAATTCACCATGTCTGAAAGAAAAAGAATCTAACACTTACCTTATGATTCCAGAGGACAGAAGCTTATAACAAGCAAAGTAATCATGCAAACATTCTTTCTACATTCTCTCTCTTTTTTTTTTTTTTTCTTTTTTTTAAAGTGTGGTGTTTGAAATTCAACTGCTACAAATTATACCACTAAACTGAATGAACATGATGTAACTGAAGATTTAAATATTATCATAGGATGATTATGTGGAAAGAACAGATGCTATCAATAACATACTGAATTTCCATAAATAAGCATTCTCCAACCTTTGTGGTAACACAGCCCAAGTAGTACCATGATGTTACTAATAATACTCATCTTTCTCAGCCTTCTTGATTTCAATTTTTGTAGTTTCCTGTGGCTGCAAGGGCATTCTCTGTACATCATGGCTTGCTTTGAAAGTCTAAAACACAAAGGTCATTTATATTTCGTGTAAGTATGCAGAAAAAAACTCCTTGCAACTTGGAATACTAAAGGATGAATTAATTTCTGTCCACACAGAAATTAACTGCTGTTCTGGTTCTGAGAGTATTTTATGTCAGATTTCATCCTTGTCAATGGAAAAAAAAAAAAAAAAAAAAAAGATGATGCTTTCTTTAATGTCACTAGACTCCAAAACTTAAGAAAGATGTGTAAAAAAATAATTTGTTTTTTATTTTGGAGTTACAGGTCATTTACCTTGTTCAGCATTAGTTTGGATGAGATTCTTATTTTTAGAAAAAATGGAATCTGTAAGTAAAAATGCAGAGTATACAAAAAGAACTTTTAAATATTATTTGGAGCTCAAATATTTCTATTTCATTGCCTTCCTTCTAAATACTGGCCTTTAATTGTAACAATTACTTTACTACTAGTAAAGTAAGGTAATTCCTATAAATTGTTGTTTCTACTGCAAAGTAAGTAGACAATAGTATGACACTGTGTAGCAGATGTGATATTCTCTAGATATTCCATACATATTATAATTATTGTATCAGCACTTTTTTTTTTTTTTTTTTTTTTTATACCATTGTATCAGGTAAAATACTAATCTGGTGTTATACTAAAATAAAGAAGTATCTAACTTCTTTATACTATCAATGACCCTTAATGTTGTATTTAAATTTCTTGTCATTCCATAATGTGGTTTGGTGGGTTTTTTTAATCTGGTATGTAACAATAACCTTCAAGATTTTGCATTTATGTTGCTGATATAGACTGTCAGATTCAATTTTTTTGGGGGGGTAAGGAATTTATCAGAAATACATATATATTCATATATATAATAATAATAAAACTCGAAAAGCATAATTGATCTTGTACATAATTGTACTGATACTGCTTTTAATGCTAAAGCAGATTCCAGAGTTTTTGAAGCCAGCTTTTATGGTCCTGAATATTTTATTCCAACACTGAAGTAAGGTTTAGTTCACACACATCAATGGTTTTAATGCAGCAGCCTTTTCAACTGTATCTAAGACATAAAAATTCTTTAGCTTGCTTCGGAGGCTTATTCAACATTGTGAACTTGAGCTCAGCTGAATCACAATGTGACAATGCAAAGCAGCCTACAGAAAACTAAATTAAAAATATAAATAAAAAATTCACAGCTGAGGCCATCATGGAAAGTTTGCCTTATATAGAAATAAAATGTTAGAATACTTGAATAAGTTATTGTTCCATGAAGAATTTTATATTTTTCTCTTCCAATTTATTCAGAAATTTAGCAAAAGCTGAAAAATACCGAGCCTACTGTTTTTCTGGGATAAGACTAAAAGAATTAAACTGTGAACTCTGGGGGCTCTTCCTTTGTGCTATCAATGATTTGCCAGGAGGTCACTCAGTCTCTGAAGGGTGTGTCTTGTGATCAAGTCATGAGGACTATTATATTTGAGAATACATTCACTATTCTGTGGGTGTTTACTTTTTAATCTTATAATTAATGCCAATTACAGCTCCTTCCAATCATTGAATACTTCCTTAATAATGTGTAGGTCTTATTGCTCTCTAAAGCTACCTAAAAGGAGGTTGTAGTGAGGTTGGGGTCAGTCTGTTCTCCCAAGTTGTAAGTGACGTGACAAAAGGAAATGGCCTCAGGTTGCACCAGGGGACGTTGAGGTTGGATATTAGGAACAAATTCTTCACAGAAAGGGTTGTCAAACACTGGAACAGGCTGCTTAGAAAAGTGGTCAGTCACTGTTCTGGTGGTATTTAAAAGCAATGTAGATGTTGTGATGAGGGACATTGTTTAGTGGTGATATGGCAGTGCTGGGTTAACAGTTGGACTTGATGATTTTAAAGGTCTTTTCCAACCAAAACAATTCTATAATTCTATAATATTTAAGTCTTTATTTCCATCCATAAAGCCACCTTTTTTAACAGATTAATTTACAGGACATGGATTAACCTGGATGGAGAAAGAGTATGATTTACCAAGAGGCCAGAAGGGGGAGTAGTTGCTCTAACGAATACACAGTTATTACTGAAGATGTGAAGTATTCTCTATAGCCACATTTTTGATGCTTACTTCCTTTGTTGCCAGAGGAGGGTTTAGTGTACAGCACTACATTTCATAGTGATGCAAGTATCAGAACTGTAGGTTTCACTAAATATCTGACAGGCAAAGGGAGAAACGGTGACAGTGAAAGGTACACCCCACTGGATAACACCAATGTGTCTTCTCCCAGAGATACCACCTGAAAGGAGGAGACAGCATGTGGTGTTTTAGAAAAGACTCAGTCATATGGCAAACAATCAGTTGGATCTGTGACTTCTTGTTGAGGACTTATAAATTCCATATCTTACCATGTACAAAGATGGAAGGAAACTGTGTACATCATTTGAAAGTTGAGAAAGGACCGAAAGTTAAGTTCCATGACATAGAATGAGAGAAAAGATCTGGGAACAGAATTTAGAAGCTCTTGGAATGATGTATGAAGATCATGATTACTACTATAGCATTTTCTAAAATTTTCCCTACACAGGACCATGGAGGAGAATGCAGGGCTATGAAATGAGAGCAGGCATTTCCTATTCCTTGCTCAAAGATCCTCTCTGCAAAACCTAAACACTTTCTGTAATGTCTGAGAAAGAAGAAAGTGATCCTGAGCAAAAAAACCCACATCTGTTGTCTTCTCCCTGGCATAACTAAAAGGCTATACAGAGTAGATTTTGTTGCAGTATAATAACACAGATTTTGGTTGTTTGTGAGTTTATGCCCAGAAACTAAGACTTCACTATAGATCACGTAAGTAACATGTATTGAGCTACTGAAAATGAAATATTTTTTTCAATTAAAAAGTGCATGATTTACTTAATGCATGTCACTGAGACAAATTCTAGTATATAATGTACTCTGTTGTATCAAAATAATAGCTATAACACAAATAGTGATAGATATGAAAATACTCATTTTCTTGTTATTATCTCTCTGAAAAAGAGAAGAAAATGATTTCTCTTGTTCTGCTTTTTATATTTTTTCCTTAAACTTAATTTAAAATTTAAATGTGTTGTAATTAAAATACTATAACATAATGAACAGCTCATTATTTTGAGGATCTGATTCTGTTTTTCTATTTTTCAGTAAACATTTTCTTACTAAACTTATGCAAAAAATCCTGAACTGATCCTCAAACAATCTCTGATGGCCTTCATTTGCTGAAACATGGCGAGTTAGATTTAGGTCAACTCACCCTGAACTATCATGTTGTGGTTGTTTTGTTACTTTTGCACCTTTCTTTCTCTTAAGAGCTAGTAATGATCCCCATTCACTGTTCCCCATTAGTATTTGTATAAAGTGTCATTTTTTTAGTGTAAGTGGTTATGAAGTAATATGTAAACTTGTAACTTCTTCCTTATTTCTAGTCTGCAGCAGAAATTTGTCATGAGTAAATGCTTTGTTTATAACAAATACCAACTAGATTTTTATTTGCCTGTAATAACTAGGACAACAGTGTTTCTGGGGTGACCGACTATAGCTGTCAAATATTCTTTTGGAAGAAGTGATCACATTTCTCAGCCCTGGAAAACTATAATATAGCGTCAAGGAGGTTTCAAAAGGTCATGGATGCTGTTTCACTAAGCTACAAAGAAGCTGATAAAGCAGAGTGTTGGTCTAGCAGAAATGCTTCCCAGAGGGAAGTGTTAATCAGACTATCCTTGGCAGGTAGAAGGGCAGTGGAGAGAATGCTTGGAGGAGAATGTCTCCTTGGAATGGTAACATCATAAAACCTTTTGTTTTTAAAGCTTTAGGTATGAAAGCAACTAGCTCTTTTGTAGAAAGTGCTTTGGAATATAAATCTTTTAATAGAGATTTGTAAACTGTTAGATGGTTGTTTTCTTTTTTTTTTAAGAAACCATACAGAGTTTAATCTTATGTCTGTGCCATAGAATTCTGTTATTACCATCTGTCAAGTAGTAATAGATTCTGAGCTTTTTTTTTTTTTTTTTTTTCCCCTTCATTGGAAGAAACTGGATATTTTCTTAGCCCGCTTCTGAAAAGAAAGAATACAAAATACCCAGGCAACCCCACTCTTTAGAAATCTCATCCAGAATACCAGAATCTGCTTCCTAGAAAGCAACAGTGCTTCCAAACTGACTAATATAGAGAGAAAAAGGCAGACAGCATTTTTTTCATATTTCAGATTTGTCCATTTTTAAGTATATAATACTTTATTTAGACAAGGGTACTATACTGCTTTCTAGAAAAAAAAAAAAAAAGACTGCATGACCGAACTAGAAAATCCCATTGGAAGAGAATATCTGTAGGAAAATGTTATAAAACCTATTGGAAAATTCTCCTTAGCATCAGCTTATTTAAAAAACAAAACAAAACAAAACAAAAAAACCCCAAAAAACAGTAAGAAGAAAACACAGTGGATTTTTTTTCAGTTTTCAAATGCATCTGTATTTTTAGAAAATCTAGTGTATCCATGGATTAGGCCACCTGCTCTGAAGTTTTGATCATTCCTGTAGTAGACTTAAGTATTTTTTTCACTTTCAGTTCAAATATTGGGTCCTGTTCTTCAACAGTCTAAATTTTCAGTTACAATTTTTATTCTTGTTGTGGTTTAAACTCAGATGGCAGCTAAGCTCCATACAGCCATGCACTCACTCCACCTCCCAGTGGGATGGGAAAGAGAATTGAAAGAGTAAAAGCTGGGAAAGCTCATTGGTTGAGATAAAGACCATATAATAGCTAAAACAAAAGCCATGCTTACAAGCAGGGCAAAACCAAGGAGTTAATTTACTACTTCCCATCTGCAGGCAGGTGTTCAGCCATCTCCAGGAAAGGGTCCGATCATGCACAACCATTACTTAGGAAAACAAGTGCTGTAACTCTGAGTGCTCTCCTCTCCTTCTTCTTTCCCCACCTATATATGCTGGGCATGATATCCATCCTATGGTATGGAATATCCCTTTGGTCAGCTGGGGTCAGCTTTTCTGGCTATATCTCACAACTTCTTGTGCAACCCTAGACTATTTGCTGGTGAGGCAGTATGAGAGGCAAAGACCTCTAATCACAACAGCTAATCACTCAGCAATAGCTAAAGCATCCCTGTGTTATCAACACTGTTTTCAGCACAAATCCAAAACATAGCCCCACAGTATCTACTGTGAAGAAAATTAACTCTATCCCAGCCAATGATCCAAGGAGTGTAAGACATGTTTATACATATATTTATATAGTGGTTTGTAGGTATAACACTAGTCCTGTGGTGAAGGAGTGTTTATCTTCAATTAATACTGTGTTGTCATATATCAAGAGAAACTCCTATGCACAATACCAGGCAGGAAAAAATCCTAGTAATGATTAACCTGAAAACTACAGGCAGAGTAATTTAGATATTACTCCTTCCCTCATATACCATACAAGAACACAGTTTAGTTAGCCATACTGTAGCATTTTGAAAGAAAATTATGAAACGCAATGTAGATCCTTTTTCTTTTCCTTCTATTTCAGTTCAGTTAATCTTTCTTACAAACCTTAAGACACAGCTTGTGCCTGGAAGAATTTGCAGTCCTTTTGTATTGATTCACGGGCAAGATTAGAGCTTAAGAAGAAGAAATGTGCAACTATATAGAAAATATCTTACTAGAAGTAGTTGTGCTTATTTTTAGATTTTTTTCTAAAATATTAGTATTAAAAAATTAATATACTATTAATTAAAGTTAGCATAATATTGTGTTACATGTAAGCACTCCTTAAACTTAAAGGCTTTCAGAGTATTAGGCCAAGATGCCATTTTGTCTTTTTTAATTGCCTTCATTTTTCTTTCACATTGGCTACATATGTTACTTTTAGCATTAACTACTAAAAGTCTGTCTTAAACATATATAAAACTGGTATTTCCAAACACCAGGCACTGCATACTCTTCATAATAGTAAAGCATGTTAGTAAAAGAAAAAAAAAAAACAAACAAACTACCAAACCCCAAACAAATAAAAAAACCCCAAACAAAACACACCCCATCTCACCCCACACCCCCCAAACAAGCAAACAAAAAAACCCAACAAAAACCCCCCAACACCCAAAACCAAACAAACCACGAAACAGTATTTGGCTTAATCCTATTAAACCAGACTTGCTTAAGAGTTATTTCTTGCTAGCAGAAACCATCCTAGACAAAAGAGCAAGGAAATGCAGCTTTAGTGACCACATCGCTGTGGCAAAAGCAGTACCCACTGGGTGTCACTGTTGATCCATGCAGTTTTACACAAAAGACTCTTTGGCGGTACAAATGTTTCGTCCTACGATCAGCAGGTGTTCTCTTAACTGTTTGAAAATCCCTACAGAGAAAAAGAGTGTCTGATTATGGAAAAAGACGTTTTTCTTTCATTCCCCCCCGCCCTTCTTTCTATGGTGAAAGCTCTCTTCCTTCCCCACCTTTGCTGTTAGTTAACCCCACCAAAGATGTAGAAGAACAGAAAACAGGAACTGAGTTTAAAACTAGGGTTACTAGGTCTTTTGTGTAGAGGTTACATGGGTGGTGATTTGTGGAATTTTAAATCTAGTAACATCACAGCTGAAAAGAAACAAGATTTTTATATATTATACCCTATGATAACAGTGTCTGCCCTAATTTTACTGGACTTTTTTTCTGCTGCTGTTTCAAGTGTGAATACTCAACAAACAGTAGAGGAAACTGAAATCAATGAAGTTGCTTATATATGATGTAACATTTTATATATAAGTACTATGTAAAAATGGAGAAACATTTCATTTTTTGCCTGGATTTTTAACAGAATGATTAATTGTTTATTGTTGCTCCCTTGTAAGACTGAAAACAAAAGAAATAGAAGGATGAATATGGTGAAGTTACTTTAGTGGAAGAAGCCAACAATACTTCCTATTTTGACCTTTCTCAATTACTTCGACATTTTTCTCCTCAATCAGACTGCTAGGAAATTTACCTTGTTCATGTATAATAATTTTTCTTCAACTTAACGTTTTCTGTTGGTAGCCTCAAGATAACTAAAAATGTTAATGATTTTTATATTTCTGCAAATTGGAAGGTTGATTTTCAAGGTTCTGTTGCAGAATTAAAATGTCATAAATTCATAAAAGAATGCATGGGAAACAACTGAATATTTACTTTATTTGGTGCATTCCATTTAAAATCTTCACCAAGGCATAATATAATCTTTTCCAGAATTCATGACAAGTATTAAAAAAAAGGCATGTTCAGAAGGTCAATAAACCAATGCTATAAATATTCAAGAAATTTTTCATCTAGGAATAACTCAAGCAAGTGATACCTTTACCTCTTTTGCACCTAGTTACTACTAGCTTGATCAGACCAAAAAACCACTAAAAGCATATGTGAAGAGGACCTATTTTTACAAAATAACTTTTAAATATATGAAGAATGCTGAAGTACCTATCTCAGAAACCTGTATACATCAATTCTTTGAACAGGCAATTTGTTTATACATATCTTGTTCCTTTCAGCACTATAATGGGCACTAAATTGGACTACACATTGGGGATAGCTTATTAACTTTTATACTTCTTTTTCAGTATACTTTTTGCTAAGCAGAAATAATAACATAACTGACATTTTTCCAGTCTAAGAGAACTCTTTCCATTTTCTCCTTTCCATTTTCTTATTCTCCACCTGCGTCCCAGATTTTTAGATGATTTTCTTGCTTTATCTTCTGTGTCTTCTTTTTTTTTGTTTTGTTGGTTGTTTTTGTTTGTTTGGTTTTTAAGACATGGAAGCCTAAACAATACAATTCAAAATGTGATTTTAAAAACAAAAGTCTTTTTTCTTTTTCTCTTTTTCTTTTTTCTTTTTCTTTTTTTGCTTTTTCTTTTTCTTTTTCTTTTTTCTTTTTTGTTTTTCCTTTTTTTGTTTTTTTTTCTTTTTTCTTTTTTCTCTTTTTTCTTTTTTCTCTTTTTTCTTTTTTTCTTTTTCTTTTCCTTTTCCTTTTTCTTTTCCTCTTTCTCTTTTTCTTTCTCTTTTTCTTTCTCTTTCTCTTTTTTTTTCTCTTTTCTTTCTCTTTTTTTTTTTCTTTTTTCTTCT